>VSMD01000590.1:0-117508 GCA_008750895.1 Mirza zaza
TTTTTTGAGACAGAGTCTCACTTTATTACCCAGGCTAGAGTGAGTGCCGTGGCGTCAGCCTAGCTCACAGCAACCTCAAACTCCTGGGCTCAAGCAATCCTGCTGCCTCAGCCTCCCAAGTAGCTGGGACTACAGGCATGTGCCACCATGCCCGGCTAATTTTTTCTATATATATTAGTTGGCCAATTAATTTCTTTCTATTTATAGTAGAGATGGGGTCTCGCTCTTGCTCAGGCTGGTCTCGAACTCCTGAGCTCAAACGATCCGCCCACCTCGGCCTCCCAGAGAGCTAGGATTACAGGCTTGAGCCACCACGCCCGGCCAAACCTTTCTCATTTTTTACAATTTAATTTAAAATAGTTTTATTACGCGATATTTTAAACATTCTGTAAAGTACAGAAAATAATGTAACAGACACCCATGTGCCCACCACCAGATTTAACAGATGTTAACATTTTGCCTTATTTACTTCAGCTCTCCCTCTTTCCTGTATTTTTAAAAAAAGAAAATGTTAGGCAGGCGACCAAAGCTGCCCCTCAGCCCCCTCCCTCCCTGTCCCCCCCTTCCCAGAGGCAGCTGCTCTCGGGACAGACCAGACCACCTGTCCACCCTGTGCAGGGCACCCGGCCACAGCTCTCCCGCTGACCTCCTGCCCTCTGCCTGGCTCCCAGGTTGCCCCATGGTGAATTCCTAACTGTTCTCCAAGGTTGAACTCAGTGGCTCTGTCATCCTCCAGGAGTTCATTACCCCTTCCACGTGCTGTTGCCAGACACGTTTCTGCAACAGCACTCATCACACACATGTCAAAACAACTTGATAATGTGGCTCTTGTCTTCCTTGAGAGTGACCCCCCTGTCATGTTTACCTTCCTGTATCCTTCATGGCATATAGCTGTCCCAAGGACATCTTTGCTGAAGGGACAGTTGCCTGGCCCAAACATGGCAGGTGCTGAGAAAATAACTGTTGCATGAATTATTATGAGAGCTCTACAAATGCTCACTAAGCTACCGTGATCAGGCAACCTGGTGGTCACACCATCTCCTGGTCGTATAAAGAGTCGTCATTCTTTGCTGTTTCAAATCAGCCCATCAGCCGGGTGCAGTGGCTCACGCCTGTAATCCTAGCACTCTGGGAGGCCGAGGCAGGTGGATTGGTTGGGGTCAGGAGTTCAAAACCAGCCTGAGCAAGAGTGAGACCCGTCTCTACTATAAATAGAAAGAAATTAATTGGCCAACTAATATATATAGAAAAAATTAGCCGGGCATGGTGGTGTGTGCCTGTAGTCCCAGCTACTCGGGAGGCTGAGGCAGAAGGATTGCTTGAGCCCAGGAGTTTGAGGTTGCTGTGAGCGAGGCTGATGCCACGGCACTCACTCTAGCCTGGGCAACAAAGCGAGACTCTGTCTCAAAAAAAAAAAAAAAACAAATCAGCCCATCAGTGTCTTCCTCCTGCCAGGAAGCGAGGGACCCACTCTTTTGATTGCCCAGAAACCTTCAGTGGTTTGCAATTTCATGATTCATAAAATTATGAATCAGGACTATGAGAAAAGCCAAGATCTGTCACTATAAACAGCCAAATGCTAAATGAAGAAGTTGCAAAGCTCTTCACATCTGTAGAGCACAATCTGCCTGCCCCGTTGCTTAGAGCTGAGGGACCCATGAGGCCATCTCACCCATCCCCGGCCCGGGCAAAGCCAGGCCCACAGGGCTCCTCACAGGGGAAACTTGCCTGGTCTGTGTGGCATTCTTGGAAGAGTGTCTGCTCCGCGAGATGCCTCTTTCCATCAAACCTGCACCCACTGTCCTTTGGTAGGAATCTGTTTCTTCTGGGTCTGTCCATGTTTAAATCTTTGTTTCAGTCATATTGGAGACCTGCGGTGAATCCAGCAAACCCAGGGTCGTCCCTGGGCCATACAAGGTCACTAGACAGTGGACACTGGAGATGGAGAGCAAGGGGTCCGACCTGGTCGGCCGGGGTCACTTGCAGCTCCGTGCTGCTCTTCCGCACGTGTTCTCCTTTAGTCCCTTCATGAGGCAGCCACGGTGTTCTTTAAATATTGTCACCGCCAGCACCTGCATCCTTCAGGGACCCAGCAAGAAGCAGGTCCCCCTTGCCCCAAGACTTTTTATTTTATTTCTAACCTAGTTAGCCAGCAACTTACTAATTAGACGTGGACTTTCCTTGTTAAAAAGGAAACTCTTATTTTTGATCGTACATTTTCTTTCTTAAGAGTCTCGGTGCGTTTCTTCCCACCGTCTAAATGATCTCTCCCTCCTCAGCATGGCCGTGACCCGATCCAAAGACGCGCCTCCCTTCGGGCCCCCCATCCCCAGTGGAACCACGTTCCGCAAATCGGACGTCTTCAGAGACTTCTTGCTGGCCAAGGCGATTAACGCGGAGAACGCCGCGCACAAGTCTGACAAGTTCCACACCATGGCCACCAGGACCCGGCAGGAGTACCTCAAGGACCTGGCTGAAAACTGTGTCTCCAACACCCCCATCGACTCCACCGGCAAGTTCAACCTCATCTCGCTGACCTCCAAGAAGAAGGAGAAGACAAAAGCACGGGCAGGCGCCGAGCAGCACAGCTTGGGGGCCATCGCCTGGAGGGTGGCGGCCCAAGACTACGCCCAGGGGGCCGAAATCGACTGCATTCTGGGGATTTCCAACGAGTTTGTGGTGCTCCTGGACCTGCGTACCAAGCAGGTGGTGTTCAACTGCTACTGCGGGGACGTCATCGGCTGGACCCCGGACGCCTCGACACTCAAAGTCTTCTATGGGCGAGGGGACCACATCTTCCTGCAGGCCACGGAGGGCTCTGTGGAGGACATAAGGGAGATCGTGCAGAGACTGAAGGTAAGGCAGAGGCCAGGCGGTGGCGCAGCGGTTCACGTGGTTTTGGGTGGAGGAGCTGCTTCCCTAGCCAGTCGGTTAGGCTAAGACACTGACCGGCCTCAAGAGAACCAGGATTGTCACTTACTCGCTAGAGGTCTGGTGAGTCCTGCGGCAGGGGTTCCTTCTGGGGAAGGTTTGGGCCGGGGATCCGAGGCTCTCCTAGCCTCACTGTGGAAGGATAAGAGACATCAGTCCTAGAGGTTGGTAGAAAATGTAAGTTTAAGCTTATGTTAAAAATGTAAGAGTAAGAGCTCTTTCTAGAAGAATTAAAACATACTGTAAAGGTTCCAGGCCATTAAAGGATAAGGGAGAGGCAGGGGGAGAAAAAAATATGAGAAACTGTGATAAAAGAAACAAAACAAATGTAGAATTATGTGACAGACATAAGTTGCATGTTAGTAATCACAATAAATGTGAGCGGTTCAAATTGCCCTATTAAATGACAAAGATTCACAGTCACCTAAACTCCTGGTTGAACAGCTCAGACCATTGATCAAATCAAGAGTGGCAGATGGATAACAACTTAGTTGGTAATATTAGCCTGAAGCCGTGTGCTGAGAAGTACTTAGGTCACATCTAAGCTCTATGAGAAGGAACACTGTGGTCAGTGATGGCCTGTGCGGTGGGTTTAGCAGAATGACATGTCATGCATGCTAAGTTAGAGAAGGCAGTGTAACACAGGAGGGAAGAGCACAGGTTCTGAGCCGAGCCTGTAATCCTCACACTCTGGGAGGCCGAGGCAGGAGGATCACTTGAGCTCAGAAGTTCAAAGCAGCCTGAGCAAGAGGGAGACCCCGTCTATACTAAAAATAGAAAATGTAGCTGGGTGTCGTGGTGCGTGCCTGTAGTCCCAGCTACTCAGGAGGCTGAGAGAGGAGGATCCCTTGAGCACAGGAGTTTGAGGTTGTAGTGAGCTGTGATCACGCCATTGCCCTCTAGCCTGGGTGATAGAATGAGACTCTGTCTAAAAAAAAAAAACACGGGTTCCAGAGTCAGAAAGCCTGGCTTTTCAAGTCCTAGCACTGCCACTTACCAGCTGTGTGACCTTGAGCCAAGTTATGTAGCTTTGTGACTCAGTTTCCCCATATGAAAAATGGGAATGAGAATCATCCCGCATCATGTCCAGGTTTAAGGAGTAGATTTGTTCTGTTGCCCAGACAGGCTTACCTGACTTGAGTGGCTGTGACCTCTCTGTGCCACTGTGACTGGTGGCTGTCCTCACCCTCCTGGCCTTTGTGCTCTCTCATTAAGTTCAGGATGGATTGGTTGGTAAAGAGCTGCTCTCAGCTGTCCTAACTCCAAAGTTTGTGGCACTGCAGGGAGCAATGGCTACTGTTTAGATTTTCTGTTAGGAAGTGAGGTCTGGGAACCGGGGCCTCCATCTCTTTTACTCACTCGCTTGTCTGCTGTGCCTAGAACGGGGCTGGCATGTAGTAGGTGTTCAGTAATCACTCATTAGTTGGTCCATCGAATTAGTTTACTGAACCCTGCTCTGTGCCAGGCATTTCATATGCATGATCTCACATAATTTTCACATCCACCCCATGAAGTTTAGGTCCTGTTCTTGTCCCCACTCGCCAGATGAGGAAACTGAGGCTGAGAGAGAGACAGACACTTACATGAGGTTGTTTAGCCAGTACATGGCAGAAATGGGGTCTGAACCCAGGTTTTTCTGACTCTGAAGCCTGCCTGTGCCCAAACTCAAGACCGGTCTCTAACTGCTCACTCGGTGTCTCCACCCAGGTGTCTAAGTGACCCCTAAAACTTAATATGCCCAAGAGCGAACACCTGGTGTTCCTCCCATCCCTCTCAGTTTTCCTGTGCCAGGAAATCCTGTGCGAAGTCCATCCCTCTGTTTGCTGATGTCAGGTGCCTCGGCGTCAGCATGGCTCCCTCTCGTGCCCACGGCCGTCAGCTCTGCCTCAGTGGGCAGCTGCCAGCTGCTTCCCCTTCCATGGCCTCCACCCTGGTCTCCCTCACCTCTACCCTTGCTTCCCTGTCACCTTCTCTCAGCATGGTGGTCAGAGGGACCTAATCAGGTCACTGCTCTGCTCCTAACCTGTAGTTCATTCTACGTAGAAGGCACAGTCCTTGGGTGGCCCAGGAGACCTCGTATGATTTGGTTCCCTGTTGACGTGTCTGACCTTATCTCCCTGTCACACTCTGCCCCAGCCACACAGGCCTCTGCTGTTTCTCCGGTGTGCTAGACAGGCGCCTAGCCCCAGGGCCTTTGCACTTCCTGTGCCCTGCCCTTCCCAATCACTTTCCCTGATCCCCACGTGGCTCCCTCCCTCCCTTCTTGCAGGCTTTTGGTCGCATGTCACCTTGTCAGTGAGGCCCTGTGATCTAAGGTTGCAAAGCCCCTCCCCGACGTGGCCCCGAGCATACTCCTCCACTTTGCCTGCTTTGCCGTCATCTGCCATGTTTTTGTGTGTTTGCTCACTGCTGTGTCCTCAGCACCTAGGCCAGCGTCTGGCACGCAGCAGACACTTAGCGAGCGTGAACCAAGCGCGTGCACGGATGTGTGCTCTCCTGCAGTGACAGCAATAGTGAGCGTTTGGGGAGGGCCAGCTGTGGGGTCAGACCCTGCTCAGCGCTTTGCGTGGCTTTACGTTTCTCCTTTGCAAAGCCAGTGAGGCAGATACCGTTGTCATCCTCGCTCCACAGGTGCAGAAACTGAGGCCCAGAGAGAGTTAAGAGCCTGGGTTCTTAAACATTAGGCTATTCCGTCACTCAAAGTCCTGGTGGCAGCTGGCGTTTCTTGAGCAGGGACCATGCCAGGCCCAGTGCCAGGTTACATGTTTTACCCACGTCCTCTCTGTGCCACTCTGTCCCACA
This sequence comes from Mirza zaza, assembly GCA_008750895.1. Classification (NCBI taxonomy): domain Eukaryota; kingdom Metazoa; phylum Chordata; class Mammalia; order Primates; family Cheirogaleidae; genus Mirza; species Mirza zaza. Next base: position 5,734 of record VSMD01000590.1, read on the forward strand.
CCCACCCCCGTGCCTACTGTTGGCGCAGTCCCTGCAGAGCACATTTCCGAAGCCACCCCCACCCCCAGCCTCAACACCCAAAGGCTGCTGAGGAGCCAGTGGGCAGGAGACGATGACATAAGCCATCTCCTGTGAAGGGGCAGGCCCAGCTTAAGTGACTCATGACAGGGAGTCTGTTTCCTTGGGAAGCTCCAGGGTGAGGATTCCATACCCTCCCCTGGCAGAACGGGGGTTCAGACCTGGGCAGGCTGCCTCGACCACCCTAGACGTCCTGAGCTAATGGCATCATATCGTTTGTTAATTGAACAAGTTTTCTTATGTGTCTGGCCCTGGACCGGGCAGTGCCGGGACACAGCAGTGACCATAGTGGGCCCAGGCCTGCCTTCTTGGGGCTCCCATCCAGGGCAGGTATTGAACAAACAATTGCAAGGGCTAAGAGCTTAAAAAAGGGGTGTCAAGGATGCCAAGAGAGCCCATCACAGGGACCCGCATCAGACAAGTGCTGAAGTAGGGTGCTGGGTGCCCCCTCTAGATGGGGCACGAGTGCACCCCTCGCCCACGGTGCGCACCCGCCCACGTCTCCTGTCCACGTTACTGCCCGGCACCCACGCTGCGGAGCAGGACGGGCTGGGGAGGGCCTCCCTGAGGAAATGACTTTAAACTGAGACTAGGACAATAGGAATCATCCTGCTGAAGAATGGGGGCAGGGAGCTCATTTTTACTTACTTTTTAAAATTTTTTTTAGAGATAGGGTCTCTGTCTGTCACCCAGGCTGGAGTGCGGTGGCCCGATCATAGCTCACTGTAGCCTCATACTCCTGGGCTCAGGCGATCCTCCTGCCTCAGCCTCCTGAGTAGCTGGGACTACAGGCGTGTGCCACCACTCCTAGCTAATTATTTTTTGTAGAGATGGGGTCTCACTCTTTCTCAGGCCTCCCAAAGTGCTGGGGTTACAGGCGTGAGCCACTGTGCCTGGCCCTCATGTTTAAATAAAATTAATGAACTTAGTAAAAGAGAAAAGTGGCCTCAGGAACAGCATAGCAGCAGGCCATTCAGCAGAGTGGCTAAAAGCAAGGGTTAAGAGTCATCTGCTTTATGACCCTGGGCAAGTGATATTACCCTCAGTTTCCCCATCTGTAAAATAATAAAAATTAGTTCTACCTACCTCAAAAGTGAGATAGCAGTGGAGTCAGGCATATAACGGGCTTAACCACTACCTGGTGCACAGATCCGCCCCAGGAAAATCAGCTCTGACAAGGGGGCCCTGGGCCATGTGGCTGCATATGACAGCAGAGGTGTTTTGAATCGGTTTTTGTGTTTGGTGTCATAAGCTGCCTCCTCTGCCCTGTGTCCCTTCCAGAATCTTGTCGATATCAGGACCAGTTCTCCTCATGTAAGACCTCCTTTGATTTACCATAAAAGCAATCGAGACGGAAGTTTCAGGACAGGAAGAGACAGAGTGGCTCTCTTGTCCTCATCTAAAATGATCCAGAGCAGCTGTGGTAGGTCATTACAGACTGAGCTGCTGAAATAGACTGAGATCCAGGAGCTGAAACGAGATAGGAGTTCATATTAGTCAGCGTTCAGGCTGCCTGAGGCTGGCAGGGACAGCTTGGGGGCTCAACCTTGTGTCTCCCCTGTTCTCTTGTACGGAGGCAAGAACCATCCTTCCGCAAGGTCAGACTGGGTCACTCGTAGCCACCTTCCTATCTGAATTAAAGGAGGAAATGTGAGTGTGGAGGGCAGCAATTTTATTTTTAAGACCATGAGTTACAAGTTCCATCAGTTCATATCCTGTTGGCCAAAACTGAGTCATATGTCTATACCCAGCTGCAAAGGAAGCTAAGAAATACGGTCCCTAACTAGGTGGCCATGTGCCCTTAGAACCCTGTTTGGGGTCTGATCACTACAAGGAAGAGAGGGAAAATGGAGAGTGGATCACAGGGGGCAGTCCTTGCCAAGGCAGCGTGTGTTGAGTTGGCACCTGCGTAAACTCTTTCCGGGCCTCTGTGGAAGGTTGCCCCCTCCCCGTGGGAACAGCCCAGGACGCTGAGGGCTCGTGTGGCCTGACTGGTCATGGGCTGGACACATGGGACTTTGCTACTACATAAGCCACAGCCAAACCCTTTGGGCACAGGAGTGACTACTTCAGAGGGAAGAAGAATTTTAATTCCTAAAGCAGAAGTAATGGGCTAAGATAAATGAATACAGTCCAATTTTGCTTTTTAATTGTGGAAAATTCTAAACATATGCTGAAGTAGAAGAAATTGTACATGAACCCCTGTCTCCATTGCCGGCTTCAGTGGGATCAACTCATGGTTTTATTTCTACCTTTCTCCTGATTATTTTGAAGCAAATCCTAGACATTATATCATTTCATCTGTAAACATTTCAGTGTTTATTTCTAAAAGATACAGACTCAAAAAATACCAATTTTTTTTATCATACATAAAAAATTAACAGTGATTTCTTATTGTCAAATAGATTGCCACCCATGAATGAGCTATGAAATCAATTACTGGGTCTCGATAATTTTAAAGGATATGTGTCTTCGTCTGTTTGAGCTGCTATAACAAATACCTAGCGGGGCATGGTAGTGCAACCCTGTAGTCGCAGCTGTTGGGAAGGCTCAGGCAGGAGGATCGCTTGAGGCCAGGAGTTCGAGGCTGCAGTGAGCTATGATTGTTCCCTGCTCTCCACCCTGGCGAACAGAGTAAGACTCTGTCTCAAAAACAAAAACAAAAAACATGCCTTAGACTTGGGTGGCTTATGAACAACAGAAATTTATTTCTCACAGTTCTAGAGGCTGGGAAGTCCAAGATCAAGGTGCTGCCGGGGTCAGGGTGTGGTGATGGTCCCTTTTCGGGTCACAGATGGCACCTTCTTACTGTGTCCGCAGACCAAGTGAATAAGCTCCTAGGGCCTCTGTTACAAGAGCACTATCCCAATCGTTAGGGCTGCGCCGTAGCAGTAGGACAGGGAAGAATCAACGTATCAAAATGCATCTCGCGTAAAGATAAGTACTATTTGTGAAGCATTACTGTATTCACACATGTCTTCCCAAATTCTCACTCTCCAAATCAGTAACCAGAAAGATGTGATGACGTGTTCAGATAAGTCCATTGCCATCCAAACTCTTACCTGCTGTCCACGTGACCAGTCTGCATTGCAGGGCGTATCTGTGACTGTGGATGTGTGCGTCAACGTGTGACTGCGTAGATCAGTTTGTGACATAAAATTATTTCTTACTTGGAGCAGTGGTCAGAAAAGTATGAAAGCCAGCACTTTAATAGGTACATTAAGTAGCAGAATTTCTAGCCAGGGAATGACTTCTCCCAGGAAACATGAACCGTTTTACCTGTTCTCTTTCCGTAATGCAGTGTTAGGAAAGGACAGGCAGATCACGATGTAACTTGCTGAGCAGCCATGGCTTTTTAAGTTCATCTTGTTGTTATCCCCAGAAGAAGAGGGAGTGACTGGTGCTGTGCTGAGCGGCAGGGGGTCCTCGCAGCATGGTAATGCGTCGTCATGGGGAAAAGCTCGCACAGGTGAAGCAGGGAGAAGTCAGAGGGAAGCCCGTGTGTGGTCTGGCGGCTGCATGCGGGGGAAGGTGTGAGGAGATGGGGAATAGGACAGTGTCACGAAGGAAGAGAATGTGATGTGAGCTAATCTAGAAAGGATCCTCGCACTGCTGGCCTATTGCTCCTTATTTTGGTTAGAGTCACTGTGTGCATCAGGATACCATTTATCCGCTTTAAATCACAAAGGATTATTTCTTGCTTGTGCTGTCTGTTCACTCTGGGCTCAGCTGGGGGCCTGCTCCACGTTGCTCCAACGCTGGGACCCCAGCTGCCCAAGTAGCCACCGTTGTCAACAGTGTGAGTGCTCTCTGTGGCATAGGGCCACACTGGCGACTAAATACCCCACCCAGAGGACATGCCAATTCCACAGCTTTTTGGCCAAAACAAGTCCCAGAGTCCCCACCCCCCATGCCCACCCACAAGGGAGCTGAGAAATGCCGTCCCACTGGCCGTGGGAACGAGGGGGACAGGACGTTTAGAGGATGTATTAGTAGCCTCCAACTGCCGTGGTCTCTGCAAGGCGACAAGCCACAGAGTTGCAGGTCCGAGTTTCCTCTCCAGAAACCAGGACCAGGAATCGGTTTGAGGCTGTGGGGACGTTCACCCCGCCAGCACCCGGCGTGGCCTGGGAGGGCGGTGGAGGTCAGCAGGTCTTTGGCCTACGGGGGTGGGGGGGGCGGTCTGACCCAACAGCTTCTGTTCAGGTGACCGTGCCGTTGCCTGCAGGTGATGACCAACGGCTGGGAGACAGTGGACATGACCCTGCGGCGGAACGGGCTCGGGCAGCTGGGCTTCCACGTGAAGTACGATGGGACAGTGGCCGAGGTGGAGGACTACGGGTTCGCCTGGCAGGCTGGCCTCCGGCAGGGCAGCCGGCTGGTGGAGATCTGCAAGGTGGCCGTGGTCACGCTGACCCACGACCAGATGATCGATCTGCTGCGCACCTCTGTCACCGTGAAGGTGGTCATCATCCCGCCCTTCGAGGATGGCACGCCCCGGAGGTAAGGCCACCCGCCCCGGAAGGCGGAGCCTGGTGGGCTCATGGTACAGGGTGGAGGGTGGGGAGAAGTTCTAAGGAGGAAACGAAAGTAGGGTGAACCGAGGGGCTGCAGCGTGATGGGAGAGTGGCCTACAAGGTGGGTAGCGGTGGCAGCCATGTGATTTTCTGGGGCAAACAGGCTCCAGACGGGAGCCACCCAGGGCGCAGTCTCCCACGCGTGCACGGCGTGGCGTATTGCTGGGGCACAGGGAGACCTGTGTGGCCCGAGCAGCATGAGCAGGGGGACAGCAGGGAGCAAAGGACAGAGTCGTGGGGCAGATTGTGGGGGGCTCTTTGGGCCACGGGAGCAGCTCAGGTTTCATTCTAATGCAGTGGGAAGTCGGCAGAGGACTTGTTGCTTGTGTTTCATTGTTTAATGGAATATCACAAATGCAGTGAAAGTAGACTGAGCCCCCAGTTTGAACATGTGTCCACATGTGGTCAGTTTTTGTTTTTTGATCTTATGATTTCTATATCCGCTTTCCCTGACCCCGCACCTTGGATCATCGGGAACGATCCCAGACCTTGGAATGTGTCCCTACACAGCCAGGACCTTTTTTCTTATTATACTTAGCAAGTGTGACAGTGATTCCTTACTATCAACTGTTTCTTAAAACCAGTGGTTTAGTTAATCAGGATCCTCCTGTTGCATTTGGCCTACATGTCTCTTCGGGTCCTTTGAATCTGTAAGCTTCCCTTTCATCTTTTTCTTCTTTTTTCCTTGCAGTTTAAGTTGGGAAAGAAACCAGGTCATTTGTCCTTAGAGTTTCCCACTTCCTGGCGTTAGCCTCCCATGGCGTCCTGTAACCTGTTCCTCCCAGCACAGGTGTTTTCTGTAAACGACTTAGAGGCGGAAGCTTGATCAGGTTCCACTTGAATGTCCTTCAGCCACAACGCCTCTAGGTGTGCGTCCTGGGGGAGGCGTTGCATGTCTGGCGTCCCTCTGCGAGTTTCGCCGAGGCCAAGCAGAGAGTTCAGACAGTGGCAGTCTGACCCGTTACCCATCCCCCCTCGGCGGGGCAGGTGTGTGCGGGCTCCGCCTGGATCCGTTACGTCATTACGGGTCACAGAGGAGTGATGTCTCGATTCTATCATTCCTCCTTCATTTATTGGCTGGAATTCTTCTGAAAAGAACTTTCCTTCAGTAGCTGTTGGGTTACTCTGAGGTATAATTTGTACAGGGAAGGCAGGATAAATACCGTTTTCAGAATAGTGAGTCAGTCCCTCAGCAGTGAGAGAGGTGACCAGTGAGAGAGAGAATCACCATGTTCTAAGCTCTGGGAACACAGTGACACAGAGGACACACAGCCTTGGCCCTAATGCAGTTGATGAGTGGGTCAGGGGAGGCAAACAGTAAACAAGTAAACACAATTATTTCAGATAGCAGGGGCAGGGGGTACTGGAGCATCGTGGGGAAGGCAGGCTCTGCAGTGAGGGTGCCCTGGTTCGAATCCCAGCTCTTCCCCATATTACCTGTGACCCTAGGCAAGTGGCCTTATCCCCATGTCTCAGTTTCTCTATTCAGAAAATGAGGACGACTACAGAGCCTTTCCAGAAAGGTAGTTGTGAAGGTGGAGGTAAGACTCGTGAAGCTCCTAGGACTGTCCTAGGCCCCTCTAGAAGGCTCTAGAGACACGAGCGCTGAGATACTAGGTGTGAGGCAGACACAGGGCACTAAGCTAACATTGGGCAGGGAGGGCAGGGGGCCTGTAGGTGAGAACAGAGTCCCGCTGCTTATTGCCAGATCAGAAAGTGCGACTGTGTGGCTGGAGTAGATTGAGCCAAGAGGAGGACACGAGATGGGGTGACGGTGAGTGCCGTAGTGACATGCTACCTCGCTGGGCTCATATGATCCCCACTGTACAGATGAGAAAACCGAGGCCCAGAGTGGACAAGTCACTGGTGCAGAGTAAGTGGCAAAGCAAAACTCAAGTCCAGGATCGCCTGTCCCCTTTTTACTCTGTCAACCTCTGAACACCTCGAGAGCTACGGCCACACAAGTGTGAGTGCTCTATCCATGCCTTCCTGAGTCATGAGTGCTCTGAACATGGCGGGGGACAGTTCTGGGCAGGCCCAAACCCTGAAGTCAACGGCTTGGCCACCCACGTCCCCCAGCCTCAGGACTCTAGGAAGCCCCAGGCAGCCCCTGCTTCCAGCCCTCTTCCCGAGCCTTCTTCCCCCTCTGCACGGGGCCAAGGCCCAGCCGCGCCCACTCGGGTCTCTGTAAGGGCAGGTCGAGCCCAGGTAGCCCCACAGGCGAGCTCCTGGCAGTTGCACTCCTCAGGCAGGGACAGGGTCCCTCTGCTTCACTCCCCACACACCGTCACACCCTCAGCGGTGTGCAGATGGGACAAACGATTCTCCAAAACTCGGGGAGTGCAAGAGAGGCCACAAGGGGCTCCCCAACATGCAGGTAGGGACAGACTGAAGCGAACATCAGAGTCCGCAGTTCTCTGGCTTTGGGGAGATGAGGCCAGGGAGGATGCAACCAGACAGACGAGTTCTGCTCCCTGCCCTATTTGGGAGGAAGGCTTACCATCCCGCTCTGTTTACAAGGCGGCTACTGAAACAGGATCTCCTGTTTGCAGGGGTGGGTGTGGGTTGAGACTTGGGTGGTTTTTGTTGTTCTCCAAATGCAGAGGCGTCTGGCTGACCTCATTTGCAGAGCTGATAACCCAGCTCTGGAGTCCCTCCAGCCTCGATGTCTGTCTCAGTGAGCCCTAAGGGGAGGACACCTGGTAGGGGCAGAGGTGTCCTTGTTGCCACCAGCCAGGCTGCACGGCATCTGTCCCAACCCCATGCTCTTCAGACACTGAGGACAGTGCAAGGGATCATCCTCCCACGCCCTGGCACACTGCCCTGGGCTGGGCCACCCAGCTGGGAGGACATCCTGAGCCTCTGATAAGATGCGTCACCAGGACCTTGGGCACTCGTACAGGCTCAGGAGGGATGCTCTTGTCTCGCTGTCTCTATTCCTGTTGATGGAGATGGCAGTTGGGAATGTTTTTCTCCCAGTTAGTTAGATCTCAGGCCTCTGGTCAGGGAGCCTGGAAGTTCCTCCCCATAAAGGGAAATCGAAACCCCATAAGTGAGCGAGTAGAAGAGATAAGAAAGGAGTGCCTGTGGCCCCCAGAAACTGGGCTGTCAGGACTCAAGGAAAATGAGGCAGGGAGGGAAATTGCTCAGAGCTGGGGGGTGTTCCCCCCAGACACCTCCCCCATGTGAACCAGCAGGTTGGGACGGAATATTTATGAATACCTCTGGTGTAGGCAGAAAACTAAGAGCAACCTACATATCTGTCTATAGGGAACTGGCTGCGTAAATCCCACATCATCCGGGTGTTGAAATATTCATCAATTGTTTCAAGAAAATGAAGGGAATGTGTTTTGCTGAGAGTGCATGGTATGATATATTAATTGGGGCAGAAAACAAAGGACTTACAGGAGGATGGTGTGCTGTTCTTTTTATTACTATTTAAATAATGATTCCTCGCCTGCACAGGATATTTCCAAAAGAATACACAAAAATCTAGGAGCCATGGCTGCCTCTGGTGGGTGAAACGGGGATGAGGACAGGAAGCAGGGATGCCCTTTGAAGACCATTCAGAAATTAAATCAGTGCAGTGCGGCTTCTCAAATGTGAGTAGATGTCAGCACGGGCTGCTCAGGATGGTGCAGAGTCCTGCGTCCGGCCTCAAGGGGGATTCTGTTCCTGATGAGCTGGGGCCGGGCCCAGGTATCTGCATTTTTGCTGAGGACTCAGGGTGATCTAGATCAGGTATCCTCAAACTTTTTAAACAGGGGGCCAGTTCATTGCCCCTCAGACCGTCAGAGGGCCATTGGAGAGTGCTGCGCACATTCCACACAAGCGCACTGTGGGCCAGGACGAGTCGGCTGCTAAGCAGGACAGGCAGCGGCGGCAAAAACACCCGACGAGCTGAATTAATGTCCTTGGCGGGCTGCATGTGGGCCTCGGGTCCATAGTTTGAGGACCCCTGATCTAGATGCTGCTGATTTTCGGATCACCAGGAAAAGCTGGAGAAGAGGAGCTGGGGAGGAAGTTTTTCCAGAGCCCGCAGGTGGTGTAGGTGGATTTCGGAAAGTGGAAAGTAGAAGGCAGGCTCAAGCTTCTGAGCTTATGGGAGGGCTGAGTAGACAGTCTACAGAATCAGCTGGAGAGAGCAACAGCGCCAGCTCCGATTGGTTAGACGTTAGGCATGCGCCAGACTCCCTGTTCATGCTTGTAGAATGCCCACGGCCAGCCTCATCTTACAGATTAGGAAACTGAGGCTCTGAGAAGGAAATCCCTCACCCAGAACCCCACGGTGGGTAACAGGGCTGAGGTCTGAACCAACCATCCAGCCCAGGAGCCCTGGCTTTCTGCCACTCTGTGCTGCCTTCAATGTGATTGAATATTATTTCCCTCCTTTTTTTTTTTGTTTAAGAGACAGGATCTCATTATGTTGCCCAGTCTGGTCTTGAACTCCTGGACTCAAGTGAATCTGAGTAACAGGACTACAGGCACACACCACCATACCCAGCTGTTTCCCCCTTTGAAGTCATATCCAAAGGTCCCTGGCCCAGGGTGAAGCTGTCGGTAACTAGGGAAAAGGTCAGGGACCCAAGATCTCTACCTACTGGCTCCCAAACCCACAGCACAGTGACCCATTGTGCGTGGTGGTTAAAGTTGTGGGCTTTGGAGTCAACTCATTATATATAAATCCAATTTCTACCTCTTACTAGCTGTGTGACCTTGGACAAGTTACTTAACTTCTCTGTGCGTCAATCAACTTATCCCTAAAATGTGATCTGATCAGGACTCTGGGTACCAGCAAAAGGACAAACTCAAACATGATGGAGCAAAGGAGTCTTCCCTGGCTCAGGTGCCTGACAAGACTAGGAGAGGGGAAGGTGTAGACACGGCTATATCTAGGGGCTCAGACACCATCGTCGGGAGTCTCATCATCTATCTCCTTTTCTGTGTTGCTGCCACTGTCGGGCAGTCTCCCACTTCTTGGTGATAAAGGTGACTCCCACACAGCTGTGGGCTTAGGTCCCGCCCTAGCTCAGCAGCTTCAGTGGAAATAGATCTTTTCCCCCAGCAGTTCCAGAAACAGTTCCTCGCTGGCTCTGATTGACCCTGCTGAGGGCACTTGCAGTCTCTTGCTTGTCACTGTGTCCAGGAGGACACAAGTTTCTGATTGGTCAGGCCTGGGTCACGTGCTCACACCTGGAGCCAAGAAGTGGGGTGAGCCCCACCCTGAGCACACAGACCTGCTATCAGGAGAAGGGGGCGCAGAAGCCAGGCCGGCAGGAACGGCAGGTGTGCGCGGCCTAGGGGTGGCGATGGCACCTTCCTCCACCTCTGCCTGGCCCGGCAAGTCCACAGGCTCTGTTAGGCCTCCGTGTTGTTGTCGTTCCTCCCCTGGTGCCTGGTGAGGCGTTGGCACCGACCAGTCCGAGGAGACGGCCGGAAGGAATTGCTGAGGGTCAGCTCCCACGGTGATGCCACCGAGAGGCACGGTATGTTGGGCCCCGGTGCCAGAGCGCATCCTTGATCCGCCTTTTGATGACTCCTTACCAGCTGTGTCCTGGGCCCACAGCCTGTGTCTTAGTCTGTCTGTGCTGCTAGAGCAGAACACCTAAAACTAGGTAATTTACAAAGAGCAGCCATGTATTTCTCATAGTTCTGGAAGCTGGAGGTCCAAGATAAAGGCTTTGGCAGGTTAGGGCCTGATCTCTCTGCTTCCAAGATGGTGCCTCGCATGCGGCAGCCTCACGTGGCAGAAAGCAGAGGAGAAAAAGAACCCGTTCCCACAAGCCCTTTTTATACTGCGTGAATCCATTCGTGAGGGTTTCACCCTGAATGCGTCCCCTTAGGCCCCACCTCCCAGCAGTTGCATTGCGGATTAACTTTCCAGCACATGACGTTTGGGGGACATAGCAGCCTCTGGGCCACCAAGTCCACCAGATATTTTATTGGGTGGCCACGAAAGTTTGCCGGGCTGCAGGAATCTCAGGAAAGCCTGGAGGACTGGCTCGTTGGGGGTCTGAGAGCTTCCAGGCCCCAAAGCTCAGCTTGCACAGCTGCCGGGAGGTGGATTTCGTGAGCCCGGGCCCCTAGTGGGGCTCTGAGCCCCTTCCGGAGCAGCGGCGGTGGAGGACGCCACCGATGTCCCCGTCTCGAGCCGGGAGCGCTGCGACGTGCGTGCCAGCCTGGCCTGGGGGGAGTCACGGCCGCTCCGCATCTATTTCAAGGTTCTGGATTTTGTGGCTTTTTTTTTTTTTTTTTTAACCACCCTGCAAAGTAGGTCACCTGCTCCTCTTCCAGCTGCCTTTGAGATTCTTTGGAACAAGGCAGATACTGTCCTTTGATTCTGAGGGCATCCGTCTTTTTGGCCCCAAGAACAGCCAAGGGGGGCCCAGCCAGTCCGCGGAGGACACAGGCGGACTTGAGGCCGGGGTCAGGTAGAAGGGGGAGGAGGGGAGAGGAGATGACGTAGGAAGGGCCTGGCAGTCGGAGCCCCTGAGTTGGGCCCTGTCCTGGTTGAGGACTCTGAGCTGGTAAGTTTCAGACCAATTTAAAGGGCCTCCACTCGGTTTTTGAAACAGGCCGTCAAGGCTTACATTTGGCCGGGAAAGCCCAGCCCCGGCAGCAGGCACACGTGCCAGTGAGCCGGGGCCTTTCTGAGTAACAAAGTTTCTCTTCCCAGGGGGTGGCCAGAGACCTATGACATGAATACCTCGGAGCCCAAGAGCGAGCAGGACAGCGTCACACCCGGGGGCCGGCCCCCCTACCGCAGCAATGCTCCGTGGCAGTGGAGCGGGCCCGCGTCCCATAACTCTCTGCCAGCCTCCAAGTGGGCCACGCCGGCCACCCCTGGCCATGCCCAGTCCCTGAGCCGGCCCCCAAAGCAGGCCCCCATGGTCCCCTTCCGGGAGTCCCAGCCACTGCACAGCAAGAGGTAAGGACACGCCCCTGCCCAGCCTTTCCGGCTCTGGGCCCTTCTCTCTCCTCCATTTTCTTCCATCATCTTCCTCGCCTCTGCCCCTGCCTATCCTTGTGTCTCCGTCCCTCCCTCCCTCCCTCCCTCCCTCCCCCCTCCCTCCCTCCCTCCCCCCCTCCCTCCCCTTAGAGTGTCACTGTGGACCCTCGTTCAAGGGCCCAGTGCTGGGGAGCTCACTCTGTTTTTTTTAAAAGGTAAAAGGACTGATGAGCACAAAATGTAGGACAGTGATTCCTTTGGGGAGGGCAGGGAAATGGGAAGTGGGGGCCCATGGGTGGCGGTTGTTGCCCCTGTGCCTGTCCTGGGGTTGGGCGAAAGCTTCAAGGAGTTTGTTTTACTTTAATGACAAGTACAACTTACAGATATGCTTTTGAATATATTATACATTAAAAGATGAAACTTTCCAAAAAAATGAATAAACCCAATTTGCAGAAGAATATCTCATCCCAGGAGAGGACGAGAACCACCGTCTTTGACAGCCCCGTCACGCTGCAGAAACTGGGGGATGGGGGCAGGAGTGGAACCTGGAAGAAGGGACACAGGGTGTCCTGGCTTCCCACCGCCCTGTGCTCGGCATCTGTCTCTGTCCAGAGCGGCAACAGCAGAGGGCATGTGGCTGGGCCTGTCTCTCTATCCTCGGAGGGCAGGGCTCGCCTGTTCATCCCCTGTCCCTTCCTCTCCTGTCTGTCATTCCAGGCCTGTCAGCTTCCCAGAAACCCCTTACGCAGCATCACCAGCAGGGGCCGACAGAGTCCCTCCCTACCGGCAGCCTTCTGGGAGCTTCTCCACCCCCGGCTCGGCCACCTACGCGAGATACAAGCCATCCCCAGAAAGGTCAGAATCTCTTCATTCTTTTCAGATTAAGGGACCTGATGACAGCTGTGGATCCTTCTGCCCCAGGACATGCAGCCCCCACAATTGTATTTGCCATTTTGTGGGGTTTCTGGAGCCCTAAAGGTCATCAGGGGACCCCCCCCCCGGGGGTTGGCTGTGTCTCAGGTTAAAATTCAGGGCTGTTCCTTCTGTAGTTGATAAGCCTGACAGTTGGGTTTTTGTGCTCCTGTGTGAGACGTGCCTCCGTCACACCCTGTTAGGACATCAGCACCGTACCTGGGTGACATAAAAGAAGGGGGGGGGGTTGCTGAACTGAGCTGGGTGGGACTCAACCTTGGCTTTCCTCGCAGCAGAATTTTGACCATTTGGCCATTTTCTTGACACCTGCATCCCTGGTTTGGCAAGACTTCCCTCCATCACGGCTATTCGTCTGACTCTCTCTAGCCCCAGCCCTGAGAGCAGACCATCTGCATCATCCAGTCTTTGTGATCTTTCAGGCTTCAGTCCTGCCCCCTTGGAGCCATCCCCAACCTGGCAGCCTGAGAGAGCGCCCCAAATCCTCTGTGGCTTCCCTGCACCCTCCCCATAAACCCAGACTGTAGCTGGGCGTTCAAGGCCCTGCCGGATCTGGCTGCAGCCGAGCTTGTTCTCAAGGGCAGCCTGCCAGTCCCCTGTCCTCAGGCCAGAGCTGTGGGCCTCGTCCTGGGTGACCCATCACCCAGCCTCCTGCACATCTATCACCAGCCCCTCCTCCTTTCCCTGCTGCCTCGCCCCAGCCACCCCAGTGGGCTTCATCTCACCTCCCCTGGTCCACCCTCCACTCAGCAGCCAAGGGGATCTTTCTATATCTGGCTGTGTCTGTCCCCTACTCCAAACCCTCCCACAACCCCTGAAACCCTGGGAGCACAGCCACAGCCCCTCCCTATGGACACCAATCCCCCTCACCCCTTGCAGGTCTTGTGCTGAGCCACGCTCAGCCACGCTGGCCACTTCCAGCTTCCCGGGCAGGCTGTCTGCATTTCAGACCTTGCTCGTGTTCTTTCCTCGGCCTAGAAATTGTTTGCAGTCCTCACCCACACGCCCCATCCTGCCAGCACGAGAGGAGGTGCTGCCTCCCTGCCCTCTGTTCACTGTGTATTTCCTGACCATGGCCTCGAGCACTCTCCATTCTGTTAGCCCAGTGAAGAGCATGTGTGCATGCACGCATGCACGTGTTCCCGAGAGGGAGCGAGAGAACAAGCGTGCTCGCTGAGGTCTAGAGCTTTCTGGTTCACCTCTGTGTCCCCATCACATAGCACAGGGTCTGACACGTGGTGTAGCATGGTAAAAGGATGAGGTGTGTGGGATTATTTAAATAAAACCACCTGCTTTAACTCCAGGGATCTGTCCACCAAATCAAGGGTTCTCAATCTTGAGCGTGCATTGGAGTCACCCAGAGGTGGGCTTGTTAAAATACAAATTACTGGGCCTCACTCCCAAGTTTCTGACCTGGCGGATCTGGGCTGAAGTGTGCCATGTGGACGCTGCTGGTCCAGGGACCATGCTTGAAGGCCGTGACACCAAGCCATTGTTAGCTCCTAAGCCTTCGTTGTTGAGTTGGGAAAATAGACGCACCGTGTCATCTTCTCATGGCCACCATTCAGCTTTCATTCAACAAAGAGTCCCAAGAGCCTGCCGTGTGGTAGGTGCTGGGAGGAATATTTGAGACACTGAGTTGCTAGGGGGTCGTGTGGCCAACGGTTGCTGACCGTGCTGGAGAGAGGACCTGAGGAACCAGGCACGCTGGGTTGATGAGCACCGTAATAGAAGAGGAGGGAACAGCCCAGCCCTGGAGGTCTAGGCTTGGCTGCCCAGAGGAGGTGACGTTTAAGCAGAGCTTTGAGAGATTAGTAGGAGTTTGCTGCAGAGAGCAGGGAGGGCATTCCAGACAGAGCAGAGGCCACAGACACAAATAAGTGGGGTGCTGTGGGACTCGGGAGGGGAGAGGAATCGGTGTGTGCAGGAGGTCGGGTGCGGGGCCACCTGGGTGGCACCAAGGGCTGAACTGGAAGTGGCAGTTGGCACCGTAGAGGGGGGGATCAGCCAGGAACACAGGTGGGGGCAGTGATATTGCTGAAAGCTGTTGGGAGCAGGGTTTTCCCCCAAAGTCTTGCTGTCCCCCACTTATTATTTTTCCTTAACTTTTTATTTTGAAATAATTATAGATTCACAGGAAGTTGAGAAAAATGTACAGGAAGGTGACCCCTTCACCCAGCCTCCCCTATAGTTAACATCTGTATAGATGTAACGCAGTAGCAAAGCAAGTCGGCACTGGTACAGCCTTAGAGCTTGTTTGGAATTCACCAATCACACGTGCACTCGTGTGGGGGGGGGGGCTCTGTGCAGTTTTATCATGTATAGTCATGTGTAACCATCACCAAAGACTCCTCATGACATCCCTTTATAGCCACACCCATCCCCTCTCCCCATTCCTACCCCCTGGCAACATTAGTCTGTTCTGCATCTTTTCTTAGCTTGCTTGCTTTCCTTTTTTTTTTTTTTTTTTTTTTTTGAGGCAGAGTCTCACTCTATTGCCTGGGCCAGAGTGCTTTGGTGTCAGCCTAGTTCACAGCAACCTCAAACTCCTGGGCTCAAGCAACCCTCTTTGTCTCAGCCTCCCAAGTATCTGGGATCACAGGTACATGCCACCATGCCCCCTAGTTTTTTTTTTTTATTTTTAGTAGAGATAGGTTCTTGCTCTTGCTCTTGCTCAGGCTGGTCTTGAACTCTTGGCCTCAAGCAATCTTCCCACCACAGCCTGCTGGGATTACAGGCATGAGCCACCACGCCCAGCCTGCATCTTCTTTGATTATTGTTATTTTGTGAATGTTATATATAAGGAATCAAACAGCATATATCTTTTCGATGTCGTCTTTTCCACTCAGCGTAATATCGAGGTTCATCCAAGTTGTCGCAAGTCTCACAACCGATTCCTTGTTGTTACAAGTCGTCTTCTGTGCTAGCAGTATTGCAGTTGAACCGCTCGCGCGTGCAGGGACATTTGGGTAGATGCTGAGTTTGAGCCATAACAGATATTCATGCTACAAACATGTACATTCAGGCATACAGGTTTCTGCATGAAAATTTTCATTTCTCCGGGATAAATGCCCAAGAGTACAATTGCTTACCGTATGGTAAGCCCATTTTTAGTTTTAAAAGGAACTGCCAATTGGTTTTCCAGAGTGTCTGTACCATTTTGCATTCCCACCAGCCACATATGAATGATCCAGTTCTCCAAATCCTCACCACCATTTGGTGTTGTCACTATTTTTCATGGTAGCTGTTCTGATAGGTATGTGGCGATATCTCATTGTGGCTTTAATTTACATTTCTCTAACAGCTAATGATGTTGACCATCTTTTCAATGCTTATTTGCCAACTGTACATCCTCTGAGCGACTTGTCTGTGCATGTCTTTTGCCCATTTTCTAATTGGATGCAGTGTTTTTCAGTGGTTGAGAGTTCTTCGTACATTCTGTGTACAAGTCCTCTGTCGGATATGTGAATTGCAAATACTTCCTCACCTTCTTTAGCTCATCTTTTCATCTTCTTCACAGGCTCTTTCACAGAACAAAAGGTTTTGATTTTGATAAAGTCCAAATTATCATTTGTTTTCCTTTTATGGATCATGTTTTTGGTGTTGTCTAAGAACTGTGCCTAGTCCTAGGTCCTGAAGATTTTCTTTTTTTTTTTTGCTAGAAGTTTTACTGTTTTACATTCAAGTCCATAATCCATTTTGAGTTAATTTTTTAAAGTTAATTTTTCTCTAAGGTGAGAGGTTTCAAACAGTTCTGTTCCCTTTTTTGCCTGTGGATGTTCAATTTTCTAGTACCATTTATTGAAAAGCCCCCGCCTAATCGCCTTGCTTGGGGGGAACATTAACTGGGCATGTTTGTGTGAAACTATTTCTGGTTTCTATAGTCTGTTTGTGAATCTGTATGCGTAATCTCATGGAGTCCCTCTAGCAGTTCTGCAAGGTGTGTAGTTTAATTATCTGCATTTTACAGCAGGGGAGCTAAAGGTCAACAAGGGGAATCACTTGGCCAAGGTCACTCTGCCAGGAAGTGACCAAGTCAGAATGAGAACCCAGACCTATCATTCTGGGGGGCTGACCCTGAGTCCAGAGCTGTCCTCCTGCTCGAAGGACCCTGAACTCATCCTCCAAGTCAAAGCAATACACACGGTCCCCTCCAGAACCCCAACCCACGGTAGTAGTGTGACAGTTGTGGCTTTGTGTTTCAGGCTCAGTGTCAGTAGCTTTGTTTTTCTCTGCCAGCTTCATAAAGAGTGATCCATCCATTAGCAGGCATTTGACTGCAAGTGACAGAAAACCTAACTCAAGAAGGCATGAAGCGTTAGGGGATTTATCATCTCCCGTAATAAGAAGTCCAGACGTAGGACAGCCCTGGGGCTGGTGAATTCTGCAGCTCAGGGATGTCCTTGGGGACCTGGCTCCATGACAGCTACCGTGGCCCCGAGTAGAACTAGTGCCCTGCAGAAAAGGAGAGAAGAGCTTCTTTTTGTTTTTAAGAGAGAAGGAACGGGGTCACTTGCCCATCCATAAACCCACCCCTGGCAAGGTCACGTTGCACCCCTAGGACTGTCTTACACTGTCAGGGTTTACTCAAATCGTGTGACAGAGGGATGGTGCCAGAGCAGAATCCGGTCTCCACCAGCGGGAACAGAGATGGTGACGGCTGCTGCGGTGGCAGCTGACAATGGCTATATCATCTGTCATTGTTCCACTATAGGAAATTGGCGGGCAAGAGCCCCCCACGTGGGTGAGGCTCTTGCTCACGTTTATGTCTGTCTTGGCACTTCCCTTTGTGGCCAAGTGGGAAGCCCAAGCCAGTATCCCATAGCCAACCCTGCTGACCTTAAGGCACCTGTGACCCTGGCCTCCCCGGCGTCAGTACACCCAGCTTCTGTCTGGAGAGGCCTGCAACTGCAGCTAGTTAGTTCCTCACCAAAACCCCAAACCCTTTATCTTTAAAGTGATTCTATCCTCTAAGAAAAGATAGAGTAATTACTTTTAAATTTCTCAGATGAGTTTGAAGGCAGCTATCGGACCATCTCTTCTGCCAGGGATGTTTGCCCAGATCCGTTCATGGTAAGATGCTAAGATGTCCCAGTTTCCAATCAGTTTGACCAAAATTGGGCAGTGATGATAGAAATGTCCCCAAAGGGGACATATTCAGGATCCGAATGAATGGTCAAATAGGTCAATCAGTTTGCACTGGAATAATACAAGTGTAATTAATAAGAGAATCACACGATTGGATAAAGTGTTGCTTGTGTTCATAGGGACAGCAGCCGAGAGAGGAGGGTGAAGCCTGGTAAAATACATGCGGCTAACAGGGGTCTGTCTATCAGGACTCGGATTAGCCGAGAAATACAGATTCAGACAAGATAATGTCTCTCTTCCACATTGTGGGGACCCCGGCTCCCCCCGCTGCTGTCCGCCACTTGACCTGCTGCTCCTGGCCCAGGGTGGCTGCGTGGGCCGCGGCCTGAAGGGGCCCACAAGGCAGAGGCTTCTGAGGAGCTTTCCTGGCTGGAAGTCACACGTGGCGCTTCCACTTTTCTCTCATTGGCCAGGAGTGCAAGGGAGCCTGGGAGATGTAGTCCGTTAACAGACCACACTGCCGCCGCCGGGATACAGTTGGGATTCTGTTGCCGAGGAGGAGAGAGAGACTTGACGTTAGGGAAGCAGCCAGCAGTGTCTGCCACCCACACTTGCCACTTCCCCCTGGCTGATCCCAGCCCCTGCTGACGTTTTCCTTTAGTGCTTAGGGTTTGATAGCAGTGTTTTGGGGAAACTGAATAAGGACATCAACGCTTCAGTCTCCAGCTATGGTGGAGCCACATGTGACCAGGCACCCAGCCAGGTGTGGAGCCAGACGGGGAGGTGAAGATGGCTTGTAGTCAGAGTTGCCTTTGTAAAACCCATACATTGCTGGACACGGGGCCCTCGGACATTAAGAAAAGTAAGAACAAACTTTCTGTGCTTATTGTGTTCTGGCTTTGTCTTCCTTTCCTGGAGGTGTTACAGAGCAAGGCCCAGCTGGGGGAAGGGAGAATGGCATTTCTTTTCTTGGCAGGAACGCAGAGTAGCGTTTTCAGAGAGTGCAGTGCCCCGCCCAAGCATCCTTCTGTCCTTGGGGCATTGAAAGCTAGGGGTTTAGAGCATGGTCTTTGGAGAGACAGCCCTGGCTTTGAGCTGGCAGAGTGACCCTGGATAAGTCAGTTGACTCCTCCTTTGGGTGTTGGGGGTCCCAGTTTATCACCTCTCCGCCCCCCCCCCCAGATCCTCCCAGGGTGAGAGTATAGATGCCAGAAGCCACATGGAAGGTTGCAATAGCAGCGCTATTGTTGGAGGCTCAGTAACCCCCCAAAGTACAGGGCCTGCGTCAGTGGGTGCTTCTGGCTGAAGTAACCTGAATTTGGCGGCCCTAGCATTGTGGGCATTTGTCATCTCACAGAGAAGGACGCTCGGAGCCAGGGCAGGCAGCGGGGAGAGTGGATCCAGCGCCTTGACAACATCATAAGGGCTAATTCCTTCCTCCTCGTCTCCCTACTCTCAGTGCTGGCCATGCTCAGGCTGATAATGGGGGACAGCTGCAGCTTGCGATGTTCCGTCTGGGCCCAGAAGGATCTAGAGGACAAAGGGAGGCCAGCTTTGCTCGTCCTCTCTCTTAGGAGCAAGACTTTTCCCCCGTTTCAGTCAGGCTGTGCTGGGTAACAAACATCTGAAAAATCTCTGTGACTTTAGTCGAGAAAGATCTCTCTCTCTCAGCTACTCTGCAGTCCCACTGCTGGCTGGCAGGAGACCTCTCAGGGCCCCTGCTGCCTGAGCAGCCTCCACCTCAGAGTCACTTCCCTCACACCTCCTTGATGAGAACGGGTCACATGGCCCCATCCAGCCAATCCCAAGGGACCAGGAAGTAGGGTCCTACCAGGGTCTTGGAGGTGGAGAGCCAGACATAGGTCATGGGAGTCTTCATCGCTCTCACATCCCTTCACATGTCATTAGCCAAAATTGTGTCACGTGTCTGTCCCTGAGTCAACCTAAAGGAAGAGGAGTTTCTACCGCGACTGGCTCTGACCTGAGGTGGGATGGACGTGGGGCGTCGTCTACAAGGTTCACTCCATGGCGCAGAGAGCGCCGCTGGGACGCAAGGCCACAGGGAGAACCTTCCCTGAAATCCCGGCCCTCGCCTGCGGGTGTGCTGAGCCGGCCTCAGGGGCTGTCTGTCTGGGAGTAACTTTGGTATTTCATCCCCTCCACAACCCTGTGAGGGAGAAACTGTCACTTCGTTTTTCAGATGGAAAAACTGCTGCTCAACTCAATGAGCACTTGCCCGACCGAAGTCAGGCAGCGAGCAGGGGCGCCACAGGGCTTCGAGCCTCTGACTTCTTACCTGCAAGCCTTCCTCCGGCAGCACAGGGCCACACACAGGGTTTAGCCTATCTGTCAGTTGTCACAAGGCACCGTGTGTCATTCAGTGCTGCAGGGAAGGGCCTACTCTGATCGCCTCTTGGCAATGAGGGAAACTGAGGCTCGGGGCTAGGAATTGGCTGCAGCTGGCTGGGCAAGGGGCAGTGGGAAGGTTCAAAGCCCCGTCTACCCCATGCCAGGCCTCCTGCACCTCCACATGCGTCCTCATCCTGCTGTCCCTGTCAGAGAGAGGGACCCCTAGACAGGCCTGGGGCTGTAAAACAGGAACCCCCAGGAGCCTAAAGGTGGCGTGGTGGGCCCAGGTAGCTTCTGCCTCCTCCCTCCTTGCGGACACGCCTTGCCCTGCGCTCCCTGCTACCGCCAGCTCCCTGGCAGGCTTCCCAGGTGCGACTCCACTCCTGACCCTCCGTTAATAGCATGTTTCCAGGCTTACTCATTCGCCCTGCCGACAGCCTCCTCGCTCTGATCCACAGCGGAGCGTCCCGTGTGTGTCAAACCTACTGGCGAGCGAGTCTCGGGCTCAGGTGGCGGTTGACACACCGGCGGATCCCTCACCCTGCACTGACCTCTCGCTCCCCTGCAGGTACACGGCCGCCCCACACCCACTGCTGTCTTTCGATCCCCACTTCGGCCACGATGGAACTTCCAGCGGCGACTCCTCCTCAGGGGGCCTGACCAGCCAGGAGAGCACCATGGAGCGCCAGAAGCCAGGTAGGGCCTCCCTCCCGCCTCTTATACTTTGACGGGCAATGCCCCCCCTCCTGTCAGTGACAGATAAAACACAAAAGGAAGCTGTAAGAGCCATGTGTAAGATTAGAGAGGTCACCCGGGGGAGCAGCAGGAAGCAGTGAGGAAGATCCTTATCTGCCCAAACAGGGCATGGGCAGATGGCGTCTGCTGCCACCCATATGTCTAGAGCAGGAGCTCAGCTGTGCGACAAGGGGCTGGTGGGCACCGGTGAGGGCAGTTGAGACGTACTAGACGTGGTGCTCTGCACGGAGCAGAACCACCGTGTTCTGTGGCTTTTAATCACGTAAACCCTCCTGTATTGTTTTCTGACTTTGATGGGCACATTGCACACGTTGAGAAAAGACCTCAAAGCCTGAGTGCACAACTTGATAACACGTCGCAGAGGGGGCAAGAAACAGAATGCAGCTGGCCTCCCAAATGCCCCCTGCCCTTCCCAGTCCGGACCCCCAAAGTACCCCGTCCTGCCTTCCACTGCCTTAGATTTGCCTGGTTTTGAATTTTGTAGGATATAGAATCACACTGTTATGTTTTTTGTGTGTGTGTGTCTGTGTGTGTCTGTGTGTCTGGCTTCTGTTGCTCAATACTGTGTTTGTGTAGGATTATTAGCAGCGATGTGATTTCTGAGTAGTGTTCCATTGTGTGAGTGAACCACAATTCATTGCCCTCATCGAGTGCTGATGGACATTTGGGTTGTTTCCAGTTTGGGGCTGCCTAGAACAGTGTTGCTGTAACATTCTTGTACCTCCCTTTTGATGAACGTTTGCTCACGTCCCTGGGGGGCAGATACTCAGGAGTGGAACTGCTGAGTCATATATTTAACTTTATTAGAAAGGGCCAAACCGTTTCCCAAAGTGAGAGACCATCTTGTATTCCCAACAGTGGTTTTGAGAGTTGTAGTTGCTCCATGTTCTCACCATCCTTTTCATTCAGCATTCCAGTGGGCAGGTGACAGTGTCACATTGCGGTTTTGCATTTTTCTGATGACCAATAACACAGAGCATCTTTGCATATGTTTATTCCCCTGTATGTAATTGTGAATCACATGCATTTACTACTTAGATGAATATCTTAAACGTAATTTCCTGTAACAAATGTGTAGCCCCTTTGAAGCCTGAGAACCACCAGGTGAAGGGGTGGGCTGGCTTCAGAAGGAAGCAAACGAAAGAAGTGTTAGCAATGACATTGGAAGGGGGAGACGGAGATGTCCTCTTAGGGAATGTTTGAGGATTTCTGGGGGGCGGGGGGCGGGGGGGGGTGCCATCAGCACATCACCGGGTGCTGGGGGCTAGGGAAGAGGTTGCATGAGGTCCAAGGTTCATGGCCTAGAGAATTCCTCAGGACCTCAGCCATGGTTCATAAACCAGGGACAGTGGTTCAACTTCAGATGGGCAGTTGGAACCCCTGGCCACTCTGTCCTGCTGCTGCCCCCAGAGGCCTGCAGACGTGGCTTACTCCTCTCCTCAGCCCACTTGACCCTGCCTGTCACTGCCTACAGTGCTGTGATCTTCGCTCCAAGACAGACAGAGTTAGATCTTTTCTTCTTTTTGGCCCACCCAGCTGAGAAAAGGAGAAAAGTGCTGCTTGGCTATTTCCTTCCACCCCAGTGTACAAAGGGGAGGAGATATTTCCAGTGTGCAATGAGAAACTCACTGCTGTCCTTCCTGTCTTTTCTGTACCAAGAGCCTGTTCCTCTCTCCCTTCCTGGGACCTTGTTATAAGCTGACTGGCACCTCCTCCTCCACACACGCACAGATCAGGGGAATCTGTGTTTAGACTCGTCACGAAGTCTAGAATGTAGACTAGACCCAGAAAAAAGATAGTCCTTGAGCTGGCAGGGGACAGTGAAGATCAGGCTCCTCAACAGACATGGGGTTTGCCCAGCCCCACTGAGGTGACAGTCGTGGGAACAACATGGTTTCGTGTGATGATACGTGCCAGCATCGCACATGCCTTCCTACTTTATCATCTGAGGAACACAGCAGGTGGGCGCTGTGACTGGTCCAGTTTAGAGATGAGGAAGAGGAGACACAGGTTGTCACTTGTCCGAGGTCACTGTTGGTGGGTGGCATGATTGGGATTTGAACCGAGGTCTACCGATTCCCAGAGGCAGAGGTGTTGTGAGGCAGCTAATGAGTCTGAAGTTGGGGGCAGAGGTCAGGCCAGAGGCAGAAGTGTGAGAGCTATCAACTGTATGTGGCCTTTGAGGCTGGACATGACTGCCACGGGCTTGGCTCTGCAGAAATGTGGTTTCTTGGCATGTCTGGCCGCGCCCCGCCCCCCCAGCGGACTAGCACCTCCCGACCTGTGGGATGCTTGAAAGAGGAAAGCCACCAACAGAGGCAGAGTAGGTGGACAAAGACTGTGTCCAGCCGGGCTGTTCTCCGCAGTGGCCCTGAATGCCCTGCCTGGCCACCAGGTCCACCTTGCCCAGCAGGCATGTGAGCCCACACGTGCCCTAGGGTGGCACGAGGCAGTGGGGTTGTGGTTGTGAGCTCAGGCTCCAACAGGCCTGGTGGGAGGTTCTGAGTCTTGGCCTACGACCTTGGCGATGACCTCGTCCCTCTCAGCCTCAGATTCCTCCTCCATAGTGGACATGCTAAGGGTCTCTCCTTCCATGGTGGTTTGGGTGCTGAGAGCTCAGGAACAGCACAGGACAGCCTGCCATTAGGAGACTAAGGACCCCTGCTCGTCAAGCACTTACTACTCATCGCTGACAGGGCTGTCACTGTTGGGGAAGCCGGGGAGGGTTCGGTGCTCGAGAGCACAGGCTTGAAAGTCAGAAGGACCCGGGCTGTGCTTCCTGCCTGGCCCTTTCTGACTATGTGACCTTGGACCAATGACAATGTGACCTTGGACCAGTCTTGATGTTCTCCTTGAACTAGTAGAGATTTAATAACAATTTTATTATAATTAATTTGAATACCATAGTGATCAAAAGTGTCAGCTTTTGGCTTAGAGGGCGCATTTGTAATTCTGATCAGTATTAACTAGATGCCCTACTTTGGGGTCAGCCGGAGAGATGCTGGGTGCAGGCACATTGACAGGCCGTGGGAGAGTGACAGTCCACACCCACAGCAGCCATCACTGCTTCCAACCTGCTTCCCCTTCGAACCAGCAGTTCCACCCGTAGACCCTGTCCCAGACCCTGTCCTGGGCTTGCTCAAAGTTGCGTGTAGAGGGAAAGCCACTATGACACTGTTGTAAGGTGAAATTGAAGAGAACTTAAATATCCATCGGAGGGAAGCTGGTAAAGAACTGACTGAACACTCACTTGATGGAATACTATGCAGCTATTAAAAATGGAGCGATTTCATGTCAAGTTTCGTGAAGATATAAAAGGAAAAGCAAGTGTGGATATATTAAAGTGAAAAAATCAAGTTGTAGGACATTGTTTATTATGATTCCATTTTTTAAAAAGCCATTTATTTACATTTAACCAACAAAGGATTGCTACCTTGCATATGTGAAGAACTCTACTAACCAATAAGGTAAAGGACGGCTGGTCTCATAGAAAAATAGGTGAAGGAGGCTGGGCGTGGTAGCTCACGCCTGTAATCCTACAGAGGCCAAGGCAGGAGGTTCGCTTGAGGCCAGGAGTTCGAGACCAGCCTGAGCAAGCACAAGACCCCATCTGTACTAAAACAGAAAAATTAGCCAGGCGTGGTGGTGCATGCCTGAAGTCCCAGCTGCTTGGGAGGCTGAGACAGGAGAATCACTTCAGCCAGGACTTTGAGGTTGCAGTGAAGCCACGAGGCCACGGCATTCTAGCCCGGGAGACAGAGCAAAACTCTTTCCCAGAACAAAAAGAAAGAGAAAAATGGGTAAAGGAGGTGAACAAGTAATTTACAAAGGAGAAAATCCAAATGGTCAGTAAGTATGAAAATATGCTCAGCCTCATTTGGGGGTGACGACGGGGGGTTGTTTTATGGCTTCAACAAGTTAACCCACGTAAGGCTCTCAGAATGCTGCTTGGCATGCAGTAAGTGCTCATAGTAAGTGCTCAGTAAACACCCCTATTACTGGGTGGTGGTATACCCTAAGGCATAAGTAGATAGGGTCGTGCTCCAGGTGAGCCGACAGGCTGGCAGAGGGGTGGGACCATCCAGTCATATTTAGGGCAGATTCTTGAGGCCCTGGCCTGAGTCACCCCTAACCACTGGTGTGTCTCCTGTTTTCCTGCAGAGCCTCTGTGGCATGTGCCCGCCCAGGCCAGGCTCTCGGCCATGGCTGGGAGCAGCGGAAGCAAGCACACCTCCAGGCAGGACGCAGCAGGCAAAGACTCCCCCAACAGGCATTCCAAAGTGAGTCTGGGCCCCGCCCTGCCCCACCCGGGCGCCTGGGCGTTGGGGGCTGGGCAGCATTACCCAGGCACGGCCTCTAAACACTGCAGCACAAGAGCACCTCTTCCACCATCGCCACCTTCCGCTCAGCACGGGGACTCGGCACTTGGTCTGGAGTTTGAACCATCCAGGTTCACGCTGTGGCTCTGCGGTTTCCTCATTGTGACGTCAGTCGTGGTAGTTCATTGCCGTAACAGACAGTCCCTGAATCTCAGTGACCTCGTACAACAGACACTTATTTCCCTCTCGTGCAATAGGTGATGCAGGACCCCAGGCCCTCCCTCTTGTGGCTCTGCTGTCCCTCAGCCTCAAGCCCTCTGCTGGGTCCCTGCAGCTCTCCTGTGGTGGGAGTTGGGAGGAGAGAGGGTCCTGTGGGGGATTTTTGGCCCGGGCCTGGAAGTAGCATGAGTCGCTTCTGCGTGCGTGCGTGACCAGGACTCCAGCACATGGCCACACCTCACTGCAGGGCAGCTGGGAAAGGGAGTTGCATGCGTCCAGGAGATAGTTGGGGTGGGCTTTGGGCGGTCTCTCTGCATCCATCCACGCAGCATGTGCTGGACCAGCACTTGCGACATGCCCGGCGTTAGGACCACAGTGACGAGGAGGACAGACCAGGCCCTGTCCTTAGGAAGCTGACATTGTAGTGGGGACAGCAAGCTGTGAGCAGATAAACAGATAGAGTCCCCAACACTAAGAACTGCTCCTCGCTGAGAAAGCAAAACAGCACAGCTGGCCGGGCGCGGTGGCTCACGCCTGTAATCCTAGCTCTCTGGGAGGCCGAGGTGGGCGGATCCTTTGAGCTCAGGAGTTCGAGACCAGCCTGAGCAAGAGCGAGACCCCATCTCTACTATAAATAGAAAGAAATTAATTGGCCAACTAATATATATAGAAAAAAATTAGCCAGGCATGGTGGCGCATGCCTGTAGTCCCAGCTACTTGGGAGGCTGAGGCAGCAGGATTGCTTGAGCCCAGGAGTTTGAGGTTGCTGTGAGCTAGGCTGACGCCACGGCACTCACTCTAGCCTGGGCAACAAAGTGAGACTCTGTCTCAAAAAAAAAAAAACAACAGCACAGCTAAGTGGACAGCGAGTGACAGGCACCGCTGCTTTAGCATGACGTGGTCAGAGAAGGCTGTGAGGTGTGGCCTTTAAGCCGGGACCTAGCATAAGACCCACGAAGTCACCTGAGGACCAGACATGGCAGGCAGAGGGAGCAAAAAGTGCCACGGCCCGAGCAGGGGGAGTGCCGGCGTGTTCCAAGAACAGCGAGGGCCAGAGTGGCCTCAGCAGAGTGACTGGGGGGGGGAGGGGGAATGGAGCTTGAGACCAGAACATGAGGCGGAATCATCGAGGCCTCCTGGGATATGGGGAGAACTCTGGCTTCCCCCTGAGTACAATGCAGCTGTGCAAAGTTCCGATGGGGGGGGACGTAGCTAACCCAGGTGCTCACGGCTTCTCCCTGGCCGTGGCGGGGAACAGATGGGGCGGGCAGGGCAGAGAGGAGGCAGGGGTGCCGGCCCAGCGGGAGGCGGGGCACGGGACCGGGCAGCCGTGGAGCCAGAAGGGGCAGCCCTCAACTTGTTTTGAAGACACAGGCAACAGGGTTTGCTGTCGGACCAGCAGGGTCAGCCTGAGTCCACAGCCCATGGCCAGGCAGCTGCAGGGATGGTGGGGCTGTTATTGAGATGGGGAGGGGACAGGTCTAAGAAAGGACAGAGCTCAGTTCCAGACATGCTGGGCTGGAGACGTGGGAAGCACACTCTGTACATATCGTCTGTTCCTGAGCAACCCAGGGGGCAGGGTTTTTATCACCCCCATTTTACACACGTGGAAACTGAGGCACAGAAAGGGCAAATCACTTGCCCAAGGTGACACAGCCAATAAGCAGGAAGCCAAGGTTGGAAGCTCTCTGGTTCCAGGGTTCTCACTCAGCAGAGGGAAGCCCCAGGGAGGGCGGATTTGTCCCTGTCATGGCATCGAGGAATGACACGCTTCTCTTGCCTTCCAGGGAGAACCTCAGTACTCAAGTCATTCCAGCAGCAATACGCTCTCCAGCAACGCCTCCAGCAGCCACAGCGACGATCGCTGGTTCGACCCCCTGGACCCTCTGGAGCCAGAGCAAGACCCCCTCTCCAAGGGTGGCTCCAGTGACAGTGGCATTGACACCACCCTCTACACCTCCAGCCCCAGCTGCATGTCCCTGGCCAAGGTGCCTCGGCCCACCAAGCCACACAAGCCCCCTGGAAGTATAGGCCTTTGTGGCGGGGGACGCGAGGCTGCCGGGAGGTCCCACCACACAGACAGGCACCGGGAGGTGTCCCCTGCACCCGTGGTTGCTGGCCAGAGCAAGGGCTACCGGCCGAAGCTGTACTCCTCGGGCTCCAGCACCCCAACGGGCCTGGCCGGGGGCAGCCGAGACCCGCCGAGGCAGCCCAGGTAAGATACTGCACCCAGTCTGGGTCCTTCGGGGTGGCGGTCCCTAATCTTTCTGGCACCAGGGACCAGTTCCATGGAAAACAGTTTTTCCACCAAGGGGGTGCAGGGGGTATTGCAGGGCAGAGCTCAGGCGGTGGTGCGAGCAATGAGGAGCGGCTGTAAACCCAGATAAAGCTTCACTCGCTTGCCCTCCTCACTTCCTGCTGTGCAGCCTGGTAGTAGTCCACGGCCTGGGGGTTAGGGACCACAGCTTTAGGAGATCCTGACCTCAGTCAGGATCTGCTGACTGGATCCTGCTTCCCCTAGATCTGCTTCCCCCAGTCCTACGTCTACAGTCCTGGTAGGTGGGGTTCCCTTCCCCAGAACATGCTCCCAGATGCACGTGCTTACACACTAGTTTGCTGACAGAACTAAGAGGCTCAGGGACCACTCCCTGCTGCCCACCCACCAGCCTTCGGGGACCCCAGGTGGAGGAAGAGAACCCACTGGGTGTCTGTCTTCCTCTGTCTCTTGTTCTCTCTGACTTTCTGTCTCTTTTCTCTTCTCTCTCTGCTGAGACCAAGAGTTTTTATGCTTTCCAGGGGTCACAGACTGTATCTCTTAGGAGTGCATTTATCTGGAAGTAATAGGAAACGTGACCCACGTTGGCTTAAACAAATAGAGGTTTTACAGTCCCCTGACATGACGTGCAGAGAGGGCAGAGCCCAGCTGGTACAGCAGCTCAGGGAAGGCCTCCGGGACCAGTAGTCTGTGTCTTCCTGCTTCACCATCCTCTCCATGCTGGCTGTCTCCCTGGCCTCGAGATGGCTGTGGTGGCCGGCAAGTGGCAGCGCATGAGCGGGGAACAGAGGGAAAGGCTGCGGCATCTGTGCCGATTGTTCCACCCACTTGCCGGGCCCCACCCAGAGTGTCCGGTCCAGTAGGTCCGAGTAGGGCCTCAGAGTTTGCATTCTTTGAAAGATGCCGGTAGATGCTGATGCTGCTGGTCCCAGGACCGCACTTGGAGAGCCACTGGTAGAGGGACAGGGAGAGGGGTGAGTGAGAACAGGCTCTGACCACCCGACAGCCCGGAGTGCAGACCGCAGGCCCGTGGGGATGGGTGAGGGCAGTGAACCATGTCCCGGGAAAACACACAGCGGTGGAGGCGCTTGGCAGAGTCAGGGGGCTCAGCTCGGGCACGGACCCCTTACAGCCCCGGGGGCCAGGCAGGCTCACTGTGCTGCAGTCCCCAGCGCTGGCCCCTGAGACCACAGCCTCACTGCCCTTCCCTGACCATGAGTAGATGTGGCGGAGCCTGTGTCCAGCACGCACGTGGCACACGGGGTCTTCACCTCCCTCGACTTCCAGCACCTTCGCCAGACCTCACACCCGCCTCTCCCCGCACGGGCCGCGAGCACCCGGGCAGTGGCCTCAGCCCTCTGCGCCTGCGCCCCACAGCTGAACCGTGTCTGTACAGAAATACCCGGGTAAAGAAAAGAGAAGCAGCCTGCATGTCATGCTCTCTGATCTAGTCTAGTCCGTCAAATAATGTTTAATGCTGATCAGTCCCTGCTTAAATGATTTCACGACTTACCGGGGTCCTCGGACAGATCTGAAAGCCACCGTGTTGGAGAGTGGCTGTAGCGTCACCACTTCCCTGGGCGCTTTGAGCCAAGCGCCTCCTTGAGCCAAGCAGCCCCCGGGAAGGGCTGGGGGGGGGGAGAGACTTCCTGAGTTAGGTCCCTGTCACAGTCCACCTCCCTAGACAAGTAGCTCTTCATCTTTTGAACTTACAGATTCTTGGGTAAAACTGCACCCCGAGGGGGACGTGGGGCCAGGAGAGTCTATAGCAGGGGTCCCAGGGCTGGGTCTGGGGGTAGCCCCGCTTCTGGGCACAGGCCCACCATGTCCGTGCACCTGAACGACTGTGGGGTTTTCAAAATCAACATGCAAAGGCAGCCAGGATGGCAGAGATAGTGGCTGAGGCAAGGGGGGTGGGTATAAAATTGCCCCGTGTCTGAGGGAAAGATTTGCTGAACCCAGAAATAAGGGAAGAAAATGGGAGAGGAGCTGGCTACAAAAGAGGGCCCTGCGGTTGGGAGCTTTAATTTGCATGCAGACAATTGATGCTAATTGCAAATCATTCTTATCTACTCATTAAAGCGGCTTCCTGAAGTTTTCTCCTAGGCAACCAGGCTGTAGTGTGGAAGAGCATTTCCCAAAATGGGGTGCTGGAGGTGATTTGGGTGGTACAGGCGGAAAGCGTTTTATTTTAAATGGATATGTGCTTGCTTTAATGAGTATTAGGAAAAGTGTTTCCAGCTCATCCCCTGATTTTACAGATACTGCCTAGAACAAGTTAAGGGAAATCCGAGTTGATTTAAAGAACCATATTCGTGGTGGATAAGAGTGTAGACTCCAGAGTCAGCCCACCTGGGTTCAGGCCCACCCTCTGCCTTGTCTTGGCTGTGTGGCCCTGGGCAAGTGACTAAACCTCTCTGGGCCTCAGTTTCCTCATCTGTGACACTGGGGATAAACCATATGCCTACCTCGTAGGGACATGGGGAGGATTCAATGAGCTCTGGTAACAGCTCTGGCAGTGGACCTCAGGCCTGCCTGTCATTGAAACCACGGGTCACTGGATGGGAGGGGTGTTATTTAAAAAAAAAAAAACCAGGGCATGGTGGCTCACACCTGTAGTCCTAACACTCTGGGAGGCCAAGGCAGGAGGATCACTTGAGCCCAAGAGTTTGAGGTCACAGTGAGCAATGATGGCACCACTACTAGACTCTAGCCAAGGTGACAGAGGGAGGCTGTCTCAAAAACATAGAAGGGAAGGATGGGTTGAGCGGGTCCAACAGGAGCAGGGCAGCACGTGCAAAGGCCCTGTGGCGTGGGGCACAGCCGCCGCCACCGCCACACTGAACACAGCCCCTCAGCTCAAAGGCAGAAACTGAGGGGCAGCCGACGGAGGGCGGGGCGGGCGGCGGGGTCCAGCAGATCTGTGTTCTGAAGGTGGGGCTGGGGCAAGACAGGAGGTGGGGGCTGGGGGAGGGAGCTGAGGCCACGATCTGAGCGGGGAGGACGTGGGCCTGGGGGAGGATGCCACAGCTGTGGACTTGGCAGCAGGTGGTGGCGTTGCCAGGATGTGAGGAGGAGGAGGGAGACTCGGGTCAGATGGAGCCGGGTGAGTGTCCAGGCAGAGTGACGCCGCTGCAGACCGAGCACTGGGAGTCCCGCAAGGGGAGGACGCAGGGCTGGCCGGGCCACAGGGGAGCGTTGCTTGTCGCACACTGACCGTCTCGGCGGCCGCTGTGTGCCAGGCGCGGTGTGAGACGCTGCAGTGTTAGCAGGCTCCTCGTGGAGCTGCCGTTCTCCCGAGACAGACAGACAGACAGTCGACCCACCGCGCAGTGTCACGGTGGCCACTGTGCTGGGGAGGCAGCTGGGCAGGACACGGGGGGGTGGGGGCCGGCGGGGGCGCAGGTGGGGCAGAGGAGAGGGTGGCCGTATCAGATGGTGGAGCCCTGGAGCCATTCGAGCCCATGATCCAACTGACTTTCTTAAAAAGATCACCCCAGGCTACTCTGGGTGAAACAGACTGTTCGTAGGGGTGAGGGGGATGGAGGGCAAAATCTGAAGGCCGCCAGGGAAGGGAGGGCCCCTCCATGCCCACGCGGGGGACTCCCCACCTCCTCCCCTCCCTGGGTCCCAGCCGCTGCCGAGGAAGCCGCTGCAGCCTGTAGCAGCTTGTGCCCGTCGACGGCTTCGGCGACTTCACACACACTCCCTCCAGACGCCGGTCATGGAAGCCCGGCTGCCAGGCGCGCTGCCAGGCGCCACTGCCCGCCATGGGCACTGCGGTGGGCCGAGCGATCCCAGGCGGGCAGCCACCTGGCCCCCGCCCTCTCCCGAGGCGGCGCACGCTCCAGAGCTCCCTGGGCTTCCAGAGCAATTTGTCAGAGCTGCTCAGGGGCCATCAGAGGCTCCCTGCCCCACGTGGGGCTGACAAAGCCAGGCGTTCCCAGACAGGCAGGAAGCACGTGGCCTCACCTCCCCGGGCCGAGCCAGGCGTCTCCGGGCTTGTCTTCTGGGGGCACAGCCCTGAAAGGTAATCCGGGGTCTTAGGATCCACGGCGCCCCTTCTGCCTGTGTGTGTTAGGTGGCCGGGGTCACACATGACAGAGACCTACTTAAGAGAGTCACAGTCAGCTTGGGAGGAGGAACCCCGGCTGTCTCCTGGACCTCAAGGGAATGAGGGAGCCACGCAGAGACCTGTGGGGAGATCGGGCAGTGCAAAGGCCATGGGGTAGGTTTGGGGAGCAGCTTCCATGCGGCTGAGGCAGAGTGAAGGGCGGGAGCCAGGCGCTGCAGACAGAGGACACCCAGCAGACGGGGTGGCGCCTGGTGGGAGGCTCAGGCTCCCACCCTAACGAGGTGGCACCACAGAGTGTGCCGAGCAGAAGAGTTCCAGTGTGACTCGTGTTTCCGGGGTCCCTCTGGCTGTGTGTCGAGGCTGGGGAGGACGCAGGAGGAGGAGGAGGAGGCCACTGGGGTGGTCCAGGCGGGTCTCGGGTGGCAAAGGCAGCGAGCAGCGGCTGGTTGGGTTAGGGTCTGTGCTGGGTCGTTACTCGCATCCTGCCTGCGTCCACTCCCTGAAGACCTGTCGCTTCTGCATCTCAGGCCACCGGGCAAATGTGGCTGCCCAACGGCTCCTGCACTGGAGCGTGATGATTCCAGCCACGGGAGGGGCTTGTTCGACTCTCGGGTCCACGGCAGACGTCAGGGAGGGAAAGCAAGGTCGGTCCAGCACTTGAGGCCGGGCAGCCAGGGGCCCGCCGGGCGTGCGCAGGTGAGCAGTGCTATGTCCAGGCCCAGCCTCTGCCCGCCCCTGTCCAGACCTCGGCCCCACCACTTCCCAGCCACGTGACCCTGGCCAGGCCCCTCAGCTTCCCTGAGCCTCAGTTTCCTCAGCTGTGAAATGGGGATAATGTTGAGATCTTTTGTCTATTGTGAGGATGAACCAAGACCACAAATTTAAGCAACTTAGCACAGGGCCCGAGACACAGCTGGGGCTCAGAAATGTCAGCTGCTGGTGTGTCTTCTTTCATTTATCATGTATTTATTGTCACAGTTGTCATTGAGAGCATAGGGTGGTGATTAAAAGCATCATCTCTTGAGCCAGACTGCCTTGGTTTGCATCCGGGCTCTGTCTCCTGCCAGCTACAGCATCTGGGCAAGTTATTTAGTGTCTCTGGGCCTCAGTTTGCCCTGCCTGAAACATGGGAGCGGCAGTGGTTCCTGCCTTGGGGGGGGGGTTGCTGGGACAAATGCATGAGGTGGGATGCTCGGAGCAAGGCCTGGTGGCATCAGCCCCCTCCTACTGCCTGCACCGCCACCGCTGAAGGCAGGACCACCGCCCACCCCCTGGGACCACCCATCCGGCCCCCTCTGGAGTCCCCAGGGCTGGACAGACAGAAGCGTTGTACACACTCGTGCAGCTGGTGTGTTTCTCTGCCTGGCCTCTGGTGTTTCAGCTTTTTTTGTAAGGCACAAAATCTTAAACGTTCCCCTAAGACATAAAACAGATAAAGGCAGCCTTTCTGGTTGAAGATGAGAATGGGAGAGCAGGGTGCCTGCCCCCACCGCCAGTCCGGTCTGACCCGGGCACGCCACCTCCTTGCAAGTGCGGCTGCAGGGCACATCTCAGGTCCCCAGCTGAGCGCTTGGCACGTGTGACCTCACGATGCAGGTGCTGTCATCACCTCATTTCTCAAAGGAGGACACTGAGGGGAAGGGACTGAACCTAAGATGTCCAGTATGGCAGCTGGAGCTGGGACTCGAACCTGGGTCAGGTGAACAGCAGAACCCACGTTCTCCTCCGCCATGGCGCTGCCCCGTTTCCCAAGTGGACACTGAGGCCTAGGGAGGTCACACGGCCACGTGGGTGCATCAGACAGCAAGTACGTCCGCTCTGTTGACTGTCAGGTGGGGTTAGAGCTCCACCCCATGTAGCACCCCTGGACTGGTGTCACCGAGAAATGACAAGTGTGCCTGGCTCATGGTCCCTGGGGAGTGTGGGAAGGGGGACCCACCCCAGAGGGCTGGGTGGAGAGGCACACGTGTTTAGGGGAACAGTTGTCTATCACGCCCCAGCGTGCTAGTAGGGACTGAAGACAGGGCCAGGCGTGGGAATGCTTGGTCACAGGTGACAAAATCCCAGCTCAATTGAAGGAAGTTTGTTTTTGTATTTGTTTATTTTTGAGAGATAATTGTATATATTATATGGGGTACACTGTGATGTTTCGATCTTCGTAAACATTATAGGAAGATTCACTCAAGGTAATTAATGTACCCATCGCCTCACCAACTTATTTTTCTTTGTAGTGAGAAAAATCTATTCCTTTCACATTTTAAGATACACACTATATAACTGTGGCCCCCACACGACACAGTAGATCACTTAAACTCGTTCCTCCAGCCTTTCTGAAACCGTGTACGCTCTGATCGACACCTTCTCTTCTCCCCGCCTCCCCACCCCAGGAAGGTTATTATCTCACAGAACGATGTCCCCAAGTTAGGACGGGCCCCAGGATTGGGTCATTTTTTGACTCCAGGACCAGAGTTCTTGCCCTGTTTTTCTTTGCTTCCATCGGCCGACAGGCGGGCTCCCCGAAGTCTCTAAGTGGCTGTCACTCAACTGTTAGACACAGTGTCCCGTGGAAGAGGCGGTGATGTTTTCTGCAAGTGTGTGTTTGTTTTAACAAAGAAATCTTCCCCAGAAGTCGCCCAAGTCCCCACGCACACCCCTGACGTCTCACTGACCAGAGTTGGTCACACCAAGGCTGTCCCAGACAAGTGGCATCAACCAGTCAGGATTTGCCCCCGAGCTGGTGTCAAGTAGCCTTCCTCAGGCAAGGGATGAGTGACAGCTGCCCTGGTTTGCAGGGTAAAGACGTTAGGACAACACCCCCCAGTGTCCCCCCAGAGCCGAAGGGGGTACCAAGCGCATCTGGAAAGAGCAGTGGGTGGAGCCGGCTGGCAAATGCTGAGACAAAGGGCTTTCCTCTTTGCCCTTCCTTTGTTTCAAGTCATCTCTTGTTTTGTCAGCTCACTGCTGACAAAGTAGAGAAATATGTATCATAGAAAATGAAAGAGTAAAATATATCTACAGAGTGGACCCTCTGCGACCTTTGCAGAGAGGCTTGTGTGTACTGACGTGGAGAGATCTCTAGAACATACCGTTAAGTACAAGAACCAGGTGCAGGGCAGGCTTATGATATGCTGCCATTCATTTTAGAAAGAAACAGCTGGGAGGACACAGTTCCTCTCCCGAAAGTGTGCCCCTGTCTGCGTAGATGCTCTGTTGAAGAAGAAAGAGTGGGCCATGGTTGCCACTAGGAGGGAAACCGAGAGATCAGAGGGCCACTTCCTTTTTAAATGGTTTAATTTGTCTTATTTGGTACGTGTTACCCGTCATTCCTACCTGCAAAGATAATCTGCTAGTGCATGCTCCTCCAGAGACTTTCGCCTAAACTTGTACCAACCCAATTCTTTCAAACATTTTGACCATTACCCAAAATAGGAAAAGCATTTTACATTGCAATCCAGTGTGGACAACTGGAATTAAGTTTCACAAAACTGTTTAGCCCTTACCTTGTATGATGTACACTGGCTTTTTTCCCCCTTTTTTCTTTCTTTCTTTTTTTTTTTTTTTTGAGACAAAGTCTCGCTCTGTTGCCCGGGCTAGAGTGCAGTGGCGTCATCCTAACTCACAGCAACCTCAAACTCCTGGCCTCAAGCAATCCTTTTGCCTCCCAAGTAGCTGGGACTACAGGCATGCGCCACCATGCCCAGCTAATTTTTTCTATATATTTTTTTAATTGTCCAGCTAATTTCTTTCTTTGTTTTAGTAGAGATGGGGTCTCACTCTTGCTCAGGCTGGTCTTGAACTCCTGAGCTCAAGTGGTCCTCCTGCCTCAGCCTCCCAGAGTGCTAGGATTACAGGTGTGAGCCACAGCGCCCATCCAGTCTCTGCCTTTTGATTGTAGTGTTTGCCATTCACATTAAATGTAATTATTGATAATGGTTGGGCTTATATTTGCCATTTTGCTATTTGTTTTCTTTATGGTCTACTATCTTTCTTGCTCCTCTATTTTTCCTTTACTGCCTTATTCTGTGTTAAATATATATAGTTTAATATACTGTTTGGGTTCTTCTCTTGTTTAACTATCTTTTTGGTTGTCATAACATGTATGGATCAGTGCAATTCAGGTTACTGCTAACTTCCAATAAACTGTAGAAACTTTTCTCCAATATAGCCCCATTCACTTCCCCTTCTTTGTGCTGTTTTTATCATATATATTCTATATGTGTTAAAACCCAATATATAGTGTTATAATTGTTGCCTTATACAATCATATGTCTTGAAGTTGAGAGAAGAAATAAGAAAGCATAAGTCTATAGAGTCTTTCATTTTAAACCACACATTCACCATCTTGGACTATTCATTTCTCCCTACTGATCCAAGTCATTGGACTCATTCCCTTCAGCCTGAGGACATTTTTTTATTTCATAATAAACAAATGTGCTAGCAACAAATTCTCTAGTCTTTGTTTATCTAGGAACATCTTTATGTTGCCCTCATTTTTCAAGGATAGTTTTGTTGGATATAGAATTCTTTGTTCACTTTATTTTTTTGTCTTTCAGCACTTTGAAAATGACATTTTATCCCATTGTTCCAAAGGAGAAGTCAGCAGTTAATTGTATTGACGCTCCTTTGTATGTGATACATCTTCTTTCTCTTGATCCTTTCAAGATGTTTATCTTAGCATTTGATTTCAGCTCTTTTTGTAGGTGTGAATCTTTGTGTTTATCCTACTTGGGGTTTGTTGAGCTTCTTAGATGTGCAGATTAATGTTTTTCATCGAATTTAGGAAGTTTTCAGCTACTATTTCTTCAGATATTTCTTCTGCCCCTTTCTGTCCTCTCCTCTCCTTCTGAAACTCTTGCTGCACACAGCGGTCCCCTGGATGCTGTCCCAGAGGTTCTGCTCTGGAAGACTTGTGTTCACCAAGCTGGGGGAGGTGGCGAGCCCCAGGCCAAATGCCACAGATGTCTGCACTTCTCACCTGAAGTTCAGCAGTTTTCCCAGCATAAATGTTTCTCAGATTGTTGTCTGCCTTTGGTCAACTTTCAAGGTGTTCAGATGGTTGTTTCTTGGTCACTTTTGTCCTTTTTGGGGAGAAGATTTGCCAGTCTTCTCATTTAGCCACAATCAAAAGTCCCATCCTTGCCGGGCGCAGTGGCTCACGCCTGTAATCCTAGCTCTCTGGGAGGCCGAGGTGGGCGGATCATTTCAGCTCAGGAGTTTGAGACCAGCCTGAGCAAGAGCGAGACCCCATCTCTACTATAAATAGAAAGAAATTAATTGGCCAACTAATATATATAGAAAAAAATTAGCCGGGCATGGTGGCACATGCCTGTAGTCCCAGCTACTTGGGAGGCTGAGGCAGCAGGATTGCTTGAGCCCAGGAGTTTGAGGTTGCTGTGAGCTAGGCTGACGCCACGGCACTCACTCTAGACTGGGCAATAAAGTGAGACTCTGTCTCAAAAAAAAAAAAAAAAAAAGTCCCATCCTTTGATATTGCTAAATTTACTTTCAAAACGTATTTATTAATTTATACTCCGAGTGCATTAATTTTCTCATTGAATGTCTCTTACTTGGAATGGAACTGGAATTTTATTAAAAGTTTCTGGAAGTTGATTTGCTGCAACAGGGTAAGTAGTTGCTTCCCCCAAGAGTGGGATCTAGTTGACAGCACTGGGTTCACTGTAGCATTAATTCAATAAGAATCCAGCATTTGGATTATCAAGCTGTGGTTTTTACATTCATTTAGCTGGAATGGCATCATCTGACATATAGTAGGTGCTTAAGAAGTATTTGAATAGGCTACATAGCAAGGTACTTTTTATTCCCTCCAATGAAGATATCAAGATACATTTTTAAGTAAAAATAAGATCACAAGGTACAGTACAATATATTAGCATGATCCCAGTTATGTAAAAACAAAATTTCCCACCCAAAACAGTCCCCTTTCTCCAGTTGTAAACATATATATGTTTTAATGCATAGGAGAAGGTGAAGAAGGAAATAGGGCAAAATGTAAACCATGGTAACCTCTAGACATGAGTGGGCAGGTGGGACCCCCTTTTAGCCTCATAGGTTGTACCGAGACCAGTGGTGACGTTTTCAGACTCCCACAGAGGAACCAAAGGCAATCGAAGGCCACTCCTCGCGTGGAATTGGGCGCTGTGCAGGCAACTTTTTCCCTTTTCTCCAGAGAGTCTTCTGTGTGGCTGGAATTTTCCACAGCAGTGATGTGTTTGTGTCTCGCTTGTGTAAATGAACAGTTTTTGGTTCCCAAGAGAAAATTTCAGTAGCGCCGTTTTGCCAAACG
The DNA here is from genome assembly GCA_008750895.1 of Mirza zaza. Taxonomy (NCBI): domain Eukaryota; kingdom Metazoa; phylum Chordata; class Mammalia; order Primates; family Cheirogaleidae; genus Mirza; species Mirza zaza. Next base: position 43,653 of record VSMD01000590.1, read on the forward strand.
TGGGATGGATGTTTTCATCTCTTTCGTGTTTGCTTTGCAGTGACATGGGCTCGAGGGCCGGCTACTCCGCTCAGGTTTACAAAACCACCAGCGGGGACACTCCTCGGCCCTCCCAGCTGGCCCAGTCCAGCGCCTTCCAGCTCTCTGCCTCCGTCCCCAAGTCCTTCTTCTCCAAGCAGCCTGTGCGGAACAAGCACCCGACAGGGTGGAAGAGGACAGAGGAGCCCCCCCCTCGGCCGCTCCCCTTCACTGACCCTAAGAAGTAAGTGTCTGGGTGCCCAAGCCGTGGTGTCACTGGGGCAGAAAGAAGGTGCTCCTCACTCTGACATTGCAAAGGGGACTCTGTGCCAGTCTACACACCGGGACACAGGTGCCAATGAGGTGGACGAGAGTCTCGCTCTGGGGAGCCGGCATTCCCGCTGGGTGATGGGTAATAAACAGAGTGACGAGAAAAGCGCTGGCAGGGCGGGTGGTGGTCAGCACTGTGCGCGTGCAGGTGAAGAACATTCCAGAGGGGGAATGGCAACTGCAGAGGCCCCGAGGCAGGACCATGATTGGCCATCTGGGAGGACAGCCGGGTGGCCAGACGAGTAGGGGGAGGCGGAGGGGACTGAGGTCAGAGAGGCGATGGGGAGGGGTCGTGGAGGATCTCGTGGGCCACGTGTCCGGGCTCTGGCATCCACCGTCAGTGAGACGGACGGAGCCACGGGAGGGCGTGGAACCGAGGAGGAGGGCCGTGATCTAAATTGGGTGTTCACGGGGTCGCCGTGGCTGCCTGTGGGGAGCCGCCCGCGAGGAGCAGGGAGGCGCTGCTGTCGTGGTCCAGGCAGAGGCGCGGGGGCGGGAGCAGGGTGCAGGGCGTAGAGGGTGAGACGGGGGCGGGCTCCTAGAGACCGTCTGAAACGGGAGCAGACCGGGTTTGCTGGCAGGCTGGATGTGGCATGTGTGAGAGAGAGAAGTTGAAGATGACAGTGTCGTGAAGCCTGAAGGGTAGACTCGCCTCGAGCTGAGCCAGGGCCTGCGTGAGGGGCAGACCTGGGGAAAGCGCAGGAGCGCGGTTCTGGGAGCTTGGCAGGTGCCGTGCAGTGGGACGTCCAGGCGGAGACACGGAGGAGGCCGTCTCGCGAGGAGTCGAGTCGGCGGGCAGGTCAGGCCGGAGAGAGAACTTTGGGTGCCGCCAGCCTAAAGCTACGAGCCTCAGGGGCCCCTGAGGCAGGAGTGAGGTTGGAGGGGGAGAGGTTGCGCCTGGGGCCTCCCAGCTGTGAACCAAGGCGCTGCCCAGTCGAGGGGGCCTGGGAGCCCGGGGTGATGGCCGGAAGAGGTCAGACCAGATGAGCCTGAGAACAGGGCGCAGGAGTGAGCCTCCCCGACGGCTCTCAGGGGTTCAGGAGAGAAGGTTGAGGCTGCTGTGTGAGCAGCTCATTTGAGGCATTTTGCCTTAAAGAGAAAGAGAAGGGTGTGCAGTTAAGAAAGAGTTTTTGGCCCGGGCAGTGGCTCATGTCTGTCATCCCAGCACTTTGGGAGGCCAAGGTGGGAAGATCACTGAGGCCAGGAGTTTGAGACCAGCCTGAGCAAGAGCAAGACCCCGTCTTTACAAAACAATAGAAAACCATTAGCCAGACACGGTGGTGCACACCTGTAGTCCCAGCTACTCAGGAGGCTGAGGCAGGAGGATCGCTTGAGCCCAGGAGTTTGAGGTTACTGTGAGCTATGGTGACTCCTCTGCACTCAATCCAAGTGACAGAGCACAAGACCCTGCCCCCACAAGAGAAAAAAAAGCTTTTGTTTTCTAATTAGAGGATATGATTGCTAACATTATTGAATTCTCACCATATGCTAGCTGGGTTCTAAGGCTTTTTTCTTTTCTTATTTTTTGTAGAGTTGGGGTCTCACTGTGTTGCTCAGGCTGGTCTTGAACTCCTGGCCTCAAGTGATTTCCCACCTCAGCCTCCCAGAGTGCTAGGATTACAGGCATGAGCCACTGCCCCCACCCTCTAAGTTCTTTTATGCGACTTAGTTCACTGAATCCTCACAGCAGCTCCATGAGGTGGACCTGTTCTCCCCATTTTACAGATGAGGCCACTGAGGCCCAGGGCCTCACAACTGGTGAGGGATGGAGCCTGCATGAGCACCCAGGAAGCCTGGTCCAAGGCTCGTGTTCTCTCTGGGGTGAGGGGCTCTGCCCTCTTCCGTTCTGTTCTTCGTGACATCATGTTTCATGACCTGGATCGGGGCACTAAAGTTTGTGGGTGACACAGAGCTTGGAGGGAGAGAGGTGTCGGGAGACAGCAACAGTGTCCCCGGCACTGCGGCAGGTGAGCGTGCTGAACGCACACTGAGAATCCAGTTCAGGGCCTGAGAGCCAGAGGGGATTCCGAAAACTAGGTTCTCCTCACTGGCTTCTTTGCTTAGAACCTCCAGCGTCCTCTGCGCTCCCGGGATTGGTGACGGCGGCTCACGTTCACTGAGCACATTCTGTTCCAGGCCCCACGTCCTGCGCCCAGACCTTGCACGAGTGATCTGCCCCTCGGCTCTCCGCCCTCACTCCCCCACCCCAGCCCTGTCACTCCACTCCGGCCACACCCGCCTCGTGCTGCTCCTCCAGCTCACGCGCACAGGCCGCCCGGGGCCTCCTGCTGGCTGGCCACGGCCCGGAGTGCCCGTCCTCCAGATCTCACTGGCTCTGCCAAGACCCACCCAACACCACCCCTCAGACTGGCCTTCCCAGCCTCGGGTGGCCCCTGCCGCCGTTCTGTGTCTCTGTTCCACTGCCCGTTTCCTGACCCACCTGGCACACGGTGGGTGCTCGGTCGGTGACCATGAGCCGTGGATCTCGTTTTACTGTCACGGCAACCCCAGTCGGGGAGGTGCTGTGGGCTCCCGCTTTGCAGTGTGTCAGAGGGTCACAGGTGACGCCCGTTGTGCTCCCCCGCAGCCCCTGTGTGCGCTGCTCCCTCCGCCCGGGCCACCTCCACCGCGAGCTCACTCCTCGCCCCTGTGTGGATGTACAAGGGCTGCTGTAACCAAGCAGCACACACTAGTGGCTTCCACAACAGAAATGCATGGTCTCCCCGTCCAGGAGAACCTGTTCCAGGCCTCTCCCGGTGTCTGGTGGCTGCCACAGTCTTCAGTGCTCCGGGCACGTGAATGCATCACGTGGTCTCTGCTTTCCCCTTCACGTGGTGCTCTCCTGTGCGTGCGTCTGTGCATCCACACGTCCCCTTTTCGCAAGGACATCAGTCATGTCAGATGAGGTTCTTCCCTAATGGCTCCCCTGTAACTTGATTACCTCTATAAAGCAGACCCTGATGCCAATCGAGGCCACATTTGGAGATGCTGGGTTCAGGGCTTCAACATACTTTTGGGGAGGACCCAGTTCGACACATCGCACCACCCTCTGGGCTCGGCTCAGATGCGCCGTCCTCAGAGAAGCCCTCAGCCCCCGCATGGGCTCAGCTATCCTACCGACCCCAGACTGCTTCCCTCGACAGTGACTCCCTTCCTCTCTGTCACCCCCACTGGACTGAGAGCTCTGGGAGAGCAGAGACCCCCTGGGCCCCACCCAGGCCCAGCACACGCTAGGTGCTCAGAGATGTGCCTGGGTGGATGACCCCCGAGATAGACCCCTTTTTCCCAGTGCTAGGATCCGAAGATGGTATTTACGTGTGTGTTTGTGTAGACATATGTGAACCAGATATAGAAAATCCTGGGTGGCTCAGAGCATCCGGCAAACACGGTTCTGAGTGTCCCCAGCTCGTTGTGCCTCATTTTCCCCAGCCACACGAGGGGAGGACGGGAGTGCCTGCACAGCAGAGGGGATGCCAGGGTTCGGCGAGCTCACGGCAAGTGTCCCATCACTGCTGGCTGGGCTGACGGGCCTGGCATCGCGTGGCTGACACCTGGCATTTGGGCTCCCTCCTGCCTTGGGTTTAGGGGCCTCCATGTCCAGCTCAGTGCGTCCGAAGGAGGACTCTGGGAGGCCTGTCCTAGAACCACACTTCCCCCCCTTCACACAGCAGGGTGGCGCCCCCCCCCCGTCCCCCCCACTGGCCTCTCCCAGAACATTCTCCTGCCGCCCAGGGTGCAGACCTGGCCAGTCTCCTTGCCAGCCACGTTGGCACAGCCCCCAGCTCAGCCAGGCCGGCAGCAGTGCTAATTAGCTTAATTAACCGGGTCCCCAGGGAGCCAGCCCAGTTGGAGGCCAGAGCTCCGAGTCAGCTGGGACCCGGCCAGCCAGCTTTGACCCACTGGTCGCCTTCCACTTGTGGCACGTCTGTCACAGGGAAAGGGAGTCGCCGCTGTCTGGGTCCTAACTGCGGAGAATTCTTTGTAATGTTTCTGTCTTTCCTTTTCTGACGTGAGTAGCTTAACTCCACAGCATGGAAAATCCAGACATAGACAGCCTGGCAAATCAGAGATTGCGTTCAGTGCCATCTTCAGAACCCCGAGGGCGTTTTTTTCATTTATGTTTTGAAAGGTAAAACATACACGGGGTGAAAACCAGAATCATACAGTAGGGTTTGCAGTGGAAAATAAGTCTCTGTTTCTTCCCTGGCCCCCAGCCATGCTGCTCCCTCCCCAGAAGCAACTGTTGTTGCATTTCTTCTAGATCCTTCCAGAAATGTTCCCAGAGATGGCCAAGCACACATGATTGTTCATGTCTCCCTCACACCCCTGTTATTTATCAACATGGTCACCTCCTGCTCACACACCTGTGCCTTTCTCATTCGTTGTTTTTCTTAAAGTCTCCAGGCAGTGGTTCTATATTTGTGCATCCGTTCTTGTTAACAGTTGTAGAGTGGCCCATTTTGTCCCCAAAGATTACTAGGGTTTTGTTTTTTTTTTTTTTTTTTGGAAACAGAGTCTCGCTTTGTTGCCCAGGCTAGAGTGCCGTAGCATGAGCCTAGCTCACAGCAACCTTAAACTTCTGGGCTCAAGTGATCCTCCTGCCTCAGCCTCCCTAGTAGCTGGGACTACAGGCATGCACCACCATGCCTGGCTAACTTTTTCTATATATATTAGTTGGCCAATTAATTTGTTTCTATTTATAGTAGAGACGGGGTCTTGCTCTTGCTCAGGCTGGTTTTGAACTCCTGACCTCGAGCATTCCGCCGCCTCGGCCTCCCAGAGTGCTAGGATTACAGGCGTGAGCCACCGCGCCCGGCCCAGTACTAGGTTTTAACACTTATGGAAACCAGGAATCTAGAGACAGATATATCGGAGTTGCACAAGCCTAGTTTTTTTTAACCTGGAATTAATGCCATTTTAAATGATTGCATAGGATTTGCAAGTTAAAAAATACATTGGAAAAGTCTTCCAGAAGAAAGATAGTAAAAGCAAAAATGATCAGTTTGACTCTGCAGACTGAGTTTCGTCATGCTGCGGTAGATGAGTCAGGACAGGTGCAGATTTGAAGATCAAGGGAGAAGGTTCTAGCATGATTTCTTCCAGTGATCCAACCTTCCGCTGTAGCTTTAGGAATGCCCGGTTAGAGTACCAGAAGTCCTGAGAGCTAGGGAGGTGATTATAGCGAATGGACACAAATGAAACAGAGTAGGGAGGGAGTATTTGTGTTCTTTTGGCTTAATTTTTTAAAGTATCCCTGTACTTTTTTCGGTTGTATAAAAATCATTTAAACTTAATTGTGAAACAGAGAGAGGGAGGAAGGAGGGAGAGAGGTTGGAAGGAAGGTTGGTTGCGTGTGATCCACACTTAACTGCTAGTGAGAGCCGACAGCGGGCAGGCCTTGTCCCCAACCCTGGACATAAAGAGGTGGGAAGGAGGGAACAGCAGCTGCAGGAGACGATCATAACAAGATGGAGGCTGTGAAGCTGGAGCGCAGGCCTGCCTGTCACAGGGCGCCTGGGCTGGAAGGGCGCACAGCAGGTCAAGTGGTCAGGGCAAGCCCCTCCGAGGAGGTGACATTTGAGCCGAACCAGAATGACAAGAAGCTACAGCCACAGGAACGCTGGGGAGGACACTAGACAGCCAGAACGGCCAGTGCAAAGGCCCTGAGGCAGGGACTTGCCTGTTGTGTTTGTGGAACATGGGGAGGCTTGGGTGGGAGGAGACGAGGACAGAGAGGGGACAGGGAAGATCGTGTCGGACTTCCTGGGCTGTGGTGAGCACGTATTTAGAAAGTGAAGCCCCCACATATCCGCCCTTAGAAACAAGAATTTGGTAAACTCCAGGATACCAAGCTAAGCTGTGTGTGAGTTTTCTAGAAATGGTTTCACACCGTACGTACCACTTATTCTTTCACGTGACGTGTATGGGATAGCCTCTGCCCATGCGCCGTGGACCAGCTCGCGACTTTGGACGGTGTTCTGGGGAGCCGAGGCCGGCCTGGCCCTTTCCCTGCTGGGGGCTCCTGCGTTTGCCCCGCAGACAGGACCTGGGAAGCAGCACGTACACGCGGCTCACGCGGGCCTTTGTGAAGGACACGTTTGCAGAAGTAGGACTCCTGGGGTGCACGGAGAGCACGCTTTAAGGTTTTCAGCAGGTCTTTGCACCTGCCTCTCGGGAAGATGGCCTTGTGGACAGTGCCCCTCTCTACCTGGCCACACAGCCAGGCCTGCGTCCTCCCCTCGGGACATGCCACAACAGGCCCCTCGGGATGCATGGTGGGCCCTGCCCCGAGTCGCCATGCCCCTGTGCAGGGGATTCTGGGAAACGCCACAATCAGAGGCCAGGACCAGTCCCCTCTGGCTTCCGCGGGAGGGCACGTTTAGCCTTCGGTGTGTGTGCCTCTGTCTCTCTCTCTCTCTGTCGTTTCTCTCTTTTGGATCTAAAGCGTTTAATTTGCCCAGAGAATATATTTCCCTGATACTGACGGAGCCAACATTCCCCTAGACCTGGAATTCTAATTTGGGGAAGAGGATGACCTAACAAGAAAAAATCTCACCACCCTCCTGTCCGTCCTTTGTTAGAATCCTAAGGCGGCAGCTGAGAGAGAAAGAGAAAGCGCAGACTTTAAACCCTCGGGAGCCCAAGACATCTTAGTAGTTCTCTGGGTTCAAAGACTCTTTTTTCTTTCTTGAGTTACAAAATGATCAAGTCCAGGTGTCGGCCTTTTTTAAGCTGCTTTTTGTTGTTATTGTTCAACACATGATTATGGTAAAATAAATTCAGACAGTTCAGAAGGGCATTGGATGAGACGTGAAAGTCCCATTTTCCACCTCCTATTAAGATTCCTGTTTCCCAGAGGTGATCATTGTTCCTAATTTCTCCCAGGACTTTCTTCCCCATACAGAAGCGTATTTTTTAATCAAATGTGATCGTGCTCCACACGCTGTACATCTTTTTTTGTGCCAGCTCTGTGATGTAAACGTGGCATTCAGGCTCGGCGTCGGCACCTGTGCGCTCTGTGGCTTGGTGGCCTTGGTTTGAATCCTGACTCCTCCACTCCCAGGCTGTGACACTCTGGACAAGTGGCTTAACGCCTCTGTGCCTCAGTCGCCTCACCCATGAGATCGGACCCCAGTAGTGCCACCACAGCTGTGGTGATGACCGAGTGGCTCACACGTGTCCCGAAGGAGACGCAGACTGGCTCTGTCGTGGTTTACGTCCTGCCGGACAGACAGACGATAGGCAGACACACACAGTCTCAGGTTTCGGTAGCTGCTACAAGGAAAGACAAAGAGGGTGACATAATGAGAGAGTGACCAGCGTCAAGGCAGTGCTGGTGCTGTGTAGTTACTTTATCCTCTGTGTACCTCAGTTTCCCATCTGTAAAATGGGGATAACAGTAACAGCGGCTCCAACACATTAGTGTCCAGGGGGCACAGTGAGCGTGCTCCTGTGAGCTGCTGTCACCTCTTGTCTGGAGGGTAGCAAAGCCTCAGGGCAGTGCTCTGGTTTTCACCAGAGAAGACAGATCGAGCCCAGACTGGGCCGGAATTGGAAGGCGAGAGGTGGCAGGGGAAGCCAGCCTGGCCCTGGGGCCCCTGAGTGGAGGGCACGGCCCCCCTGGGGGACCAGTCTGGGCCAGGACAGAGCCCCAGAGCCACAGGTGATGGTGTGTGAAGCCCAGCAGAGGCACTAAGGGGCTGAGCAGCCAGAGGGGCCTGTGCAGTTGGGGGTTACCTGCTGAAGAGCAGCCCCCACTTCCTGACAACCTGCCTGGTGTCAGGCACGGCCAGCGCTTGGCGGCAAACCCCGCAGCAGCGCTGGGAGGTGGGCGTATGCTCCAGATGCGCAACTGAGGGTCAGACAGGCGGCGGGACTTGCCCAGCCTCCCAAGCAGGACGAGCAGAGGCAGGACCCAGACCCAGGCCCGTCTACCTCCAGGGCCCCCCTTTGCACCCCGGCTTGTGCCTCGATGGCCGTTAGACCACTGAGTGTTCTGGAAGGCATGGCAGGGTCAGCTTTGGGAATACTGCAGAAGAAGGGGGAGGAGATCGGCGTGACCCGGCTCACACCGCCTCCTGGAACAGGAACCCCAGCAGAAAAGTGGGGATGGTGACAGTCAGAGGGCAGCCGGCCCCACTCAGGTCCACAGGCCACCTGTGATGGGTGAGCTCTGAGTCCCATGTGAGGCTCGGGAGACCCCACGACTGACCCTGGAGCACCAGGCCAGGGGTCCGCCGCCTGCCGCCCAGGGCTTGCCCATAGGAGCCAGTTCCCAGCAGGGGGTTCTCTCGCTGTGACACCCCATCCTTTCCCATGGCTGCAAGCCCCTGCTCAGGCCGCTCTCACCTCGCCTAGACAGCTGCAGGTGCTTCCCGTCACCCCTACGCTGTCCCCCGCCCCCACACAGGCCAGTTCCAGCCCAGCACCCTGAGGAACCCCCTCCCCCTCAATCCCATCCCTGGACCCAGCTTCATTTTTCTTCACCGCACTTGTCTGTCCCTCACATGTGGGTCTCTGTGCCTGTTCAGCGTCGGTCTCCCCTCCCAGCTGCTGGCTCCGAGTTCACCTCTGTGTCGCCGCACCTGGACTGGGCGCGGCTCAGAGCGGGTTCCGAGCAGGCTCAGGGGTGTTTGGGGAACGAGTGAGTAGACAAAAGAAACCCAGTCCCTCTTCTGTCACACTTTGGCCAGGCGAAGTGGCAGGGCCACGGGCAGCTGGCCCTGGGAGTCTGAACAGCTCAGAGCAGAGGCCGAGCCTCCCCGCCACCCCGGGTACTCTGACCCTGCCGCTCTCATTCCAGGCAGGTGGACACCAACACGAAGAACGTCTTCGGGCAGCCTCGATTGAGGGCATCCCTCCGAGACCTGCGGTCGCCACGGAAGAACTACAAGTCCACCATCGAGGACGACCTGAAGAAGCTCATCATCATGGACAACCTGGGCCCAGAGCAGGAGAGAGACGCAGGGGTACGCCGGGCCACCCGGACCAGCTCCCGGCGGGATCTCGGAACCAGGCGGGCCTCGGGGCGTGGGGTGGGGTCAGGTGGCACTTCCTGCAGTCACCCCAGCCTCTGCCCATGTCCTCTCCCCTTGGCATGTCCCAGCCCCGTCTCGGTGTGTGTGGATTCAAGGCTGGGAGTGAGGGCGTCGTATTGGGCAGGGATAAAATCACAAAATAACAAGCCTAGGTGGGCACAGTGGTGCACACCTGTGGTCCCAGCTACCTGGGGGCCGAGGCAGGAGGATCGTGGGAGCCCAGGAGTTCAGAGGCTGCAGTGAGCTATGGCGGCGCCACTGCACTGCAGCCTGGGCGGCAGAGTGAGCCCCTGTCTCTCAGTGAATGAACAGACCCAGGCAGGCACACGGGGGTTTGTCCAGTGCCAGGGACCTCACGTGACCAGAAGGACCTGGATCTTGAGTCCTTCTGCTCCAGCCCGGAACAGAAACAGCCCCATCCACCAAACCACGCGGGGCAAGGGTGGAACAGGGCCCCCTGGGGGAGTTCAGGCTCCTGTTACCCACGGATAGAGGAGGCAGGAACAGTGGACCCTCCCCTGCGTCTGCGCTCTGGCCCCACCTCCCCGGCTGGCCTCGCCGGCAAGCCGTGCTCTCTTGTGGGGACCAAGGTGGACCCTAGTGTCCCCGGCCTGTAGCCCCAGGGGAAGAGAGCCCTTCAGCCCCGCAGTGCCCAGCAGGCCCCAGCTTAGCGCACACGGCCTTCCCCAACCAGCCACACCTGGGCGGGGACCCTTCCTGGAGCTGGAGGGTGGGATCGGCCACACTGGGGGACAGGGAGTCCCTGGGGGGAAATTAGGTGCTCTGACCAGAAAGGGGTGGACTTGGATGGTGCGTGGGTAAGAACTTACCACAGGACGTCTGGGGACACCTCTGAGGACCGTGCCCACGGGCCAGGCTGTGACTCGCCCCCCTGTCCTCGGCAGTCGCCGCAGAAGAGCCTGCAGCGGACGCTGTCGGACGAGAGCCTGTGCAGCGGGCGGCGGGAGCCCAGCTTCGCCAGCGCCGCCGGCCCCGAGCCCGGGCTGCCCAGCGACGTGCTCTTCTCCAGCACGTGCGCCTTCCCCTCCAGCACGCTGCCCGCCCGCCGCCAGCACCCGCACCCGCCCGCCGGCCCCGGCGCCGCCCCCGCCACCGGCAACGGCTTCCCAGAGAAGAAATGTGAGCCTGGGCGCGCTGGGACTGGCGTGGGAGCTGGGAAGTGGGGGACACCTGAGCCTGGGGCTCGCCTGAGGGTCAGAGGCTAGAGGTCATCGGTGTCTGTCCACGTGGCCACGCTCATCCGTTCGTCTCCGCTCTCCAGCCGCCATCTCGGCCTCTGAGCTGTCTCTGGCTGACGGGCGGGACCGGCCGCTGCGGCGCCTTGACCCTGGGATGATGCCACTGCCCGACACGGCCGCTGGCCTCGAGTGGTCCAGCCTGGTCAACGCAGCCAAGGCCTATGAAGGTAGGTGCCCGCTGCCCACCCCACCGGCTCCCCGCCCCTCCCCTGTTCTCGAAGGATCAGCGGAGGGTCTTGGGGCTTTGCAGGGGGATCCACTCAGGTTCTAGAATCAGGAAGTGGGGCTCAAGTCCGGCCCTGTCACTTGCTCACTCTGCAGCTCTGGGATCATCTCTCTGAGCCGCAGTTCCCTCGTCTACCAGACAGGGACAGCAGCTGTGCCAGGCGCCCACGGCTGCCGTGAGGATTGTGTGAACTACTGTGTGCAACACGGCAGGCACAGAGCAGGACCCCACACAGTCCCCGACGTCGTCACTACCGTGCAAAACCGCAGTGGTCTAAATCGGATTTTCTGCACGTGGCAGAAAACCCAACTTAACAGTGACTTAAACACGCGAGGCTTTGTGCCGATAAAATCTCCTGGGCTGGTGTTGCACTTCCGCCATTGTCTAGGGCCCAGGCTCCTTCCAACCCACTGCTCTGCCATTTCCTGGGGAACCTCACCGTCACCATCCGAAGTGGCCACTAACACTCTGGTCATTGTGAGGCAGGCAGACATCCCGTCCCTCCCAGGACACTTCCCAAAGCCTCACGTTCCTCCTGCACTTACTTCCCGTTGACCAGAGCCTCACCCCATGGCCACACCTGGCTGCAGGGCAGGCTGGGAATGAGGCCACGTGCGCAGCTAAAATTTGGGGTTTGTTATTAAGGAAAAAGAGAAAACAGATGGCAAGTGACTGCTAGCAATCTCTGCCATTTCCTTCCCGTGTGACTTTGGGCAAGCGGCTTTACCTTTCTAGGCCTCAGTTTCCTCATCTGTCAAATGGGAATCACGACAATGCCTGATGGATGTGAACGTGTTCTTTGGGCACATTTTTTCTCATCTTTCAGGCCACAGCTTAGTTGGCCGCCTCCAGGAGGCCCTCCCCGATAGCCGCTAGTCTGGATCAGGCTTCTCCTCTGGACTCTCACAGCCTGACCCCTCTGGGCTGTCACTGTCTAATGGTGGGTCTGTCTCCCCACCGGACTGAGAGGCAGGACCCAGGGCTGTCTCTGTCACCACCGGGTGCCCAGCACACAGCAGGAGCCATTAGACCAGACCCACGTGGTACACAACCTCCAAGTTTCCATGTTTGAGCCAGGCCCGTCTGACAGGTGGCCCTGGGGAAGCTTCCTCCCTCGTGTGCCCGGCCACCACCCCTGTGCGTGGGCTGACGTGTTCAGGCCCCTGCCCTACCTTGCCCTCCAGGACCGGTGGGCGTGGCTGCCACATGGTGGCTCGGCCCTGCAGGTGGATTTGAGCCCACAGAGGCCCAACAGGCTCGTGTAGAAGAGGGTTGCTCAGTGGCTCTTCCGGGAGGCAGTGTGACCCGCCAGCCACGGTGATGCTGGCAGCATCTGCTCCAAGCCAGCACTTTCCCCCACTCCCCAGACATCGTCTCTTCCAGGCTGCAGTCCTAGGCATGGGTTGGGACACACATTTACAGAAACAGGCTCGGCTGCCATAAGTCACCTGGCCCAGGACACACAGGGCCAGGATTGAACCCAGGCTGGAACACCCCTTTGGAAAAAGGGGCACAGGGAACAGTTTGTAGAAAAGGCAACTCAGATGATCCACACACCCTTGGAAATAGCTCGTAAGAAGATAAATTCGAGTCAAAACTCACTGAGATGGTTCTTGGTCTCAGAACTGCAGAAATGGGTTTGCTGACACTGGGGGGGGGGCAGGGAGCCCCTTCTGCGTTGCCGGTTTTGCAAGGCAAGCTGGGTGCGGGCCTGCCTGTCGCCTCCTGTGCAGGGCAGCTCTGTGATACCTCCCTGCCACCAGAGTTTAAACGCACCTGCCCTTTGGGCCAGCGACTCTTAGTTCTCAGGATCCTGCCAACCTCGGGCCCAGGGGGGTTCCCGCAGCAGGCCCTGTGCAGGGCCCGCACTACCAGGCGAGCACAATTGTGGGGCCCCAGCAGGGATGGGGGAGGACTGCAGGCAGCCAGGCCCGCTCCTCTTTCTCCTCTGTATCTCAGGACAGCTGGTTCTGGGCAGGGAGACATGACAGCCACAGCGAAGCCACTCTGCTTGCCCCAGTGTGCCCAGAGCCACTCGCCACACTCGAGAGAGCTCCGGGAGCCTGTGGTGGCCTGACTCCCCACCAGGCGTCTGGGGGGCTTTTTCTTCCTTTATAAAATTAATGGATGAGCCACAGAAGGCTGTGGGGGAGGGGTGGGAGTGTAGCAGAAGGGCCCGGAAGGAAACACATGGACGTGACCTCCCCGGGCGCGGAGAAGGGGCCAGCAGGGCATGGAAGTCAGCCAGGCTTCTGCTTATTTTGGGGTTTGAGTTTTTAATAAAGATATATGTGGGTTTTCCTAAGGGGTTTTTGGTTTGTTTTTAGGGTTTGGGGTTTTGTTTGTTTTGGGGGTTTTTTGTTTTTGTTTTTTTTTTTTGAGACAGAGTCTCACTCTGTCACCCTGGCTGGATGCTGTGGTGTCATCATAGCTCACAGCAACCTCGAACTCCTGGGCTCAAGCAGTCCTCCCACCTCAGCCTCCCGAGTAGCTGGGACTACAAGAGCACTCCAGGCTAATTTTTATAGAGACAGGATTTCACTCTTGCCCAGGCTCGTGTCTTGAACTTTTGGCCTCAGGCGATCCTCCCACCTTGGCTTCCCAAAATGCTGGGAGTACAGGCGTGAGCCACTAAGCCCAACCTTCCTATGCAAGTGGAATAAATGGGAAATACTAAGGGAATTCTTGTTAACTTTGGTAGGTATGTTCCTGGCATAGTAATTTTCTTCAAAACAAACAGAAACAGGGAGGCCAAGGCAAGAGGATCACTTGAGCCCAGGAGTTTGAGGCTCTAATGACCTATGATGGCACTACTGTATTCTAGCCCAGGCAACAGAGTGAGACCCTATCTCAAGAAAGAGTTAAGGAGGCCGGGCACGGTGGCTCACGCCTGTAATCCTAGCACTCTGGGAGGCCTAGGCGGGCGGATTGCTCAAGGTCAGGAGTTCAAAACCAGCCTGAGTGAGATCCTGTTTCTACTAAAAATAGAAAGAAATGAATTGGCCAACTAAAAATATATGGAAAGAGGAAAAAATTAGCCAGGCATGGTGGCGCATGCCTGTAGTCCCAGCTACTCGGGAGGATCGCCTGAGCCCAGGAGTTGGAGGTTGCTGTGAGCTAGGCTGATGCCACGGCACTCTAGCCCAGGCAACACAGTGATACTCTGTCTCAAAAAAAAAAAAAAAAAAAAAAAAAGAGAGTTAAGGAGAGGGCTAATTGGGAAACAAGAAATTTAAAGGAGATATAGGGAAGAAAGCAGAGTGACTAGATGTGGGAAATCGTTGCAACCCATGGTGGCTTCCTGAGGACTAACAACGAGATTTTCTCTGCTTTGGGGCATGTCTGAAATTATTCCTCTAAAAATATTTTCAAAGAGAATAAACATTAAATTATTCTGAGAATTGGAGAAAATTTGATGGTAACTACATAGTAGGTATTATTGTATCATACTGATGTTGAATTCCTCGAGTGTGATAGTGGCGTTGTGATCATAGAAGACAGTGTCCTTATTCTTTGGCAATTTGTGACGAAGTACACAGAGGTGAAGTACGGTGACGCTGACAGTTCACCCTCACGCGGTTCGGAGAAAAGACACAGATGAGGAGGGAAAGAGAAAGGAAATAGGGCAAAATGTGAATAATGGGCAGCTCTAGGGGAAAGGTTTTTGCTGTGCTGTTCTTGAAATGCAGAAATGGAAGAGGTGGGACCCAGAGAGCCGGGGGCTCGCCCCACGCCATGTGCACAGCTGCTGTGTCCCAGTGGGGCCCTCCCGTCCCCACGCACACACGACACCTTGTTTTAACACTCCCGAGACTTCTATTGTCTGTCCCTGGCTCACCAAACCAGCCGCTGTTTGAGGGCACCGGAACTGTCACCAGCTCTTGCCATTACAGAAAGATGATCTGACAGCCACGTTTGAAAATGCAGACTTCTCAGTCCCCTCCCCAGAGCGAGTCATGTGTCTAGGGTGGGACCCGGGAACCGTGTTATCTAGAGCCGGGGTGATTTCTTCTCTCTCTTCGACACGGGGTGCTCTGTGCCTCCCTTCTCTCTGCGTTTGAACCGTGCCAGCCTTCCCCGGAGGAGCACGAGTGACATAACGAGTCCCTGCCCGGCGCCAACCTTTCTGCTTGTGGCCCCTTTTTTCATATCATCTGTTTGTTAGCCAAACCAGGTCATTTGTGCAGAGAACGTGCCAGGTCCTAAATCTGGTTGGTTCGTGCCTCGTGCTGTCACTTCGCTTGTTCCTCTCGCCCTTGTCTTTTGTATGAGCTGCTCATGGGGTCTAGAGGCTTGGTTAGGATCAGGCTGGGGGTCTGTTTGTGTTGTTGTTTTGCTTGTTTATTTGGCAAGAATCTATCCTAAACCCATGTGATGAATCACAGGTGCAACGGAAGTGGCTGGAAGTTTGGGTGGGAGTCGTGCGGGGAGGGGAGAAGCGGGAGCCCCGCCGACCCGCCCTCTCCGTCCGCCCTCTCCCCCGCAGTGCAAAGAGCCGTCTCGCTCTTCTCTCTGAACGACCCGGCGCTGAGCCCGGACCTCCCCCCTGCGCACAGCCCCGTCCACAGCCACCTGAGCCTGGAGAGGGGGCCCCCAACCCCCAGGACCACCCCAACCATGAGGTGAGCTTCCCCAGGGAACATTCAGGAGTCAGCCACACGGGTCCCCACCAGCGGCAGGACGGACTCGCACAGGCAGTAGCTGCTGAGGGTCACCTGCCTGCGCCCCTGGGCAGGAGCTGGCGGGGTGGCCGCTCCCGTCGCCTAACGGGCTTTGAACTGATCACGCTGTGCGGTCCGGCTCCGGGACCAGCCGTGGCCGAAACAGGCTCAGCCCTGTCCTCACGGATCTCCCAGTCCAGTGGGGAAGACACTTGAATCGATACTCACACAATTGTTTCACTTCTGACTGTGAAAAATGCTAAGTCGTGTCCCCCACCCCCAGCCCCCCACCGCCAATCCCCGCCTGTCTGCAGGTTCCTAAAGCGCGCACGTGTCCACCCCCCGCTGCCCCTCAGGCCCCACACCTCCCCGCCACCCCAGGCTGGGCCCTCTGGGGACCTGGCGGCAACCGAGGCCAGGCCCAGTCCCCAGGAGGCTGCTCAGGGCAGGGGGAGGACAGGGACAGACATCGCACGTTTGCCATCTCACTCTCGGCTTCTCGCATTGAGTGCAACATATTTGACTGCTCTAACTTGGCAGAAAACAAAATTAAAAAGAGGCAGCGAGGATGTAAATGGCACGTTCTGCCTGGGCACGGATTTAAATAGTGCGTTTCACACTCGTCCGCGCACCTCGCGGCGCGGCTTCTGTGTACAACACTCCGTGCGCTGACGGGGGCAATGGCAGCGATTCTTGAGGGTAATTTGGACTCTGCCGGCCTCGTGCTCCATGCACTGGCTTTGGAACTCGACCTCCACTGCGGCGCAGGCCCACAGGGATCGTAGGTGGCAGGTGCGGGTGGCACCATAGCAGCAAGGGCAGGGCGTGGGCAGTGGCAGCACCCGTGGCCTTGGGCACACTCTGGGATTCCCTTTGCCCCAGACTGTTGTCCTCGTCCCAGGATTCAGGAGCATGGGGGGAGCAGAGGAGGGACAGGCAGGGGACTGAGACACCTGCCTCCCTTCTCATCTGCAGCAGCCCTGCCCGTCCCTGGCACCCACTGTGCCCAGCGGGGCCTCCCTCACCCCTGCTCCGGGCAGGAAGGGGCTGTGCCTTCTCCTAAAGGGCCCGGGCAGGCCCAGACTGGGAGAATCTGCACAGAGGAGGAGCCATAGGCCAGGGTCCTGGGTTCAAATCCCAGCACCAGTGATTGTGTGGGCAGCGACCCCTGCCTGACCTTGGCCTTCTTCTTCTGCCTGGCGGGTAGCCACACAGCGCTCTTGAGGCCTCAGCGGTCATACAGCTCAGTTAGGCTGACACACCTGGAGCCAGGGAGCCCAGGGCTGGGCGCAGGGTGGGCTCTCAGTGATGGGCACGCTGTCATAGTCATTGCCACTACCATACCAGTGCTGTCCACGAGGGCAGACCCTGTTGTCCATCCTTCCACTCGGGCGCTTCCTGTGCTCGGAACAGTGCCCAGACCTGCTAGGAGCTCGGCAGCTGTCTGTGCAGTAGCTTCTTCGTATCCCGAGGATACGTGAAAGGGGTTGTCCCTAAAGTCACATATGGGGCCCATCCTCAGGGGAAATGGACATTTCAGAGCAGGCGACCCCCAGGCCCCTCAGCAGGCCTGGTGCTCCCTGACGTGACGCCCTGTGGGTGTGGGAGGAGCGTGGCTGGGAGGAGGGCTGGCTTCTCCGGCGAGGAAAGGACTCGCCAGAATCTCGGTCGAGGGAGGCCTGCACCCCACATTCCTCCAGCTGTGGGCCGAGAGCCCTCCCCAGGGGCTGTCTCTGTCCCCTGTGCTGACCTCGTCCCCTGTCCTTCCAGCGAGGAGCCCCCGCTGGACCTGACGGGCAAGGTGTACCAGCTGGAGGTGATGCTGAAACAGCTGCACACGGACCTGCAGAAGGTAAGCCCTCGTGGCGCGCCCTCCCTGGCCTACTTCCTGGCACACAGGGGCCGGCGACAGGGCTTAGGCCCCTGCCAAGCCACTTAGCACCTGTCCCCACGCCCACTCCTATTCCTGAGTATAGTCATGAGCAAAATGTGGCAATACCAAAGGCTGGTAAGCACACGAAGAAACTCTTACACTTTCCAGTAGGGAGAATAAATCGGCCAGCCTTTGTGGAGGGCAGGGGACAGTATGTATCAAAAATGTAACTGTGCGCCTTGTGGACCAGCAATTCCACTTGTGGGGATTTGTGAAAATTTCCAGCGTGAGTACAAAGATCAGTGAACAGAGGCCGGGCGAGGTGGCTCACGCCTGTAATCCTAGCTCTCTGGGAGGCCGAGGCAGGAGGATTGCTCAAGGTCAGGAGTTCGAGACGAGCCTGAGCAAGATCGAGACCCCATCTCTACTAAAAATAGAAAGAAATTAATTGGCCAACTAATATACATAGAAAAAATTAGCTGGGCATGGTGGCGCATGCAGGTAGTCCCAGCTACTCAGGAGGCTGAGGCAGGTGGATCGCCTGAGCCCAGGAGTTTGAGGTTGCTGTGAGCTAGGCTGATGCCACAGCACTCTAGCCTGGGCAACAGAGTGAGACTCTGTCTTCAAAAAAACAAAAAGATCAGTGAACAGGACACACCTTGCTGCACTGCCAGCAACAAAACGCTGGTGTCAGTACAGCTGTCCAACAGCAGGGGCGTGACTGTCACCATGCAGTAGAGTAGTCTGTGGCCAATTAAAATAATAACAGATCTACATATTTACTAACATGCAAAAGAAGCCCGATAACTTAAGTAAAAAAAGCAAGCTGCAGAACTGTTTCCTAGGACGTCATCACACTTTGCTAAAAAATGTTTAACGACCAGCCGGGCGCGGTGGCTCATGCCTATAATCCTAGTACTCTGGGAAGCCAAGGTGGAAGGATCACTGGAGGTCAGGAGTTCAAGATCAGCCTGAGCAACAAGACCCCTTCTCTACTAAAAACAGAAAAAATTGCCCGGGCGCCATGGCGCATGCCTATAGTCCCACCTACTCGGGAGGCTGAGGCAGGAGGATCGCTTGAGCCCAGGAGTTTGAGGTTGCAGTGAGCTATGATGATGCCATGGCACTCTACCCAGAGTGACAAAGTGAGACCCTGTCTCAAAAAAAAAAAAAATTAGCAACCATGAGTTGAGAGGGATGTCAGGGACATCTAGAAGGTGACATTCCAAATTGTTCTTTGGATTTAACTCCAGAGGTTGAAAGAATGACGAGAAATAGGGCGGAGGAGACTTCTTGTTTACATACTTCTGGGTGAGAGCCAGAAAAGTGGCAGGGTATATATAACGTGTTAGTCCTCAAGCACCTGAATCGTGGGGCCCCGGGTTCAAATCTCCACTCCACTGCTTAATGCCAGGTGACCTTGACCAAGTCGCTGCCTCTGGTTCCATTAGCCTGGAAGTGGGGTGGCTGCTCAGGCGGTCCTGCGTCTACGGCCCAGCCCCCCGCTTGCAGGATGACAGCAGTCCCCAAGCCCTTGGCTGGCTGAGAGGGTGGGGTGAGGGGACAGTAATAACAGTGATAACAATTGCTCCATGTCAGGCGGGGTCCTGAGAGCTTCTTGTGTATGACCTGGGGAGACCTCGAAACCACCCCTTTTAGAGTTGAGGGCACCGGGCCCAGAGAGAGGAAGCCACTTGCCCAGGGCCACTCAGCCGTGGCATCAGAGCCCGGCTTAGGCAGTCGGCTCCAGACCAGAGCCAGGCCAGGGCTCCCAGGCCCCAGGGGGCCATTCAGGAGCCCGCAAGAGCTGCCTGCCTGACGGCCCGGCCCTCCCGCCCCACCCAGGAGAAGCAGGACAAGGTGGTGCTGCAGTCGGAAGTCGCCAGCCTGCGACAGAACAACCAGCGGCTGCAGGAGGAGTCGCAGGCCGCCAGCGAGCAGCTGCGCAAGTTCGCGGAGATCTTCTGCAGGGAGAAGAAGGAACTCTGAGGCAGAAAGGCCACCACTGGGCCACCCTCCGCCCCAGGCGCTGGCTCCTTCCCTGCAGTCAGGCATGGGCTGTGGCACTCTCCTGCCCTCTGCTCAGCTCCACGTCAGCCCCGCCAGGGCCGGCACCAACTGCCCCCACGGCCCTCCCCAGGGACACGGGAGCCTGGTGGCAGGGGGACCCAAGGGAGCCCTCGGGGGCACTGTGAGCCAGGGTGTGCCCATGGCCCTCAAGCCCCTCTGGGCCGCCCACCTGTGGTCCCTTGAGCAGGCCTATGTCCACACTGCCCCGGGGCCTGTCCTCTGTCCCCATCTAGAGCCTCTTGCTAAGATGGGGCAGGAGTCTATCTCCAAACCTGCGCTCCGGGAGCTCACAAACCAGGTCTCCTCACCCGTGCGACAGAGCCGAAGCTTGTGGGGCCAGCCCCCTGCATGGGACCACAGCCTGGGACCCGCCCTTTCTCCCCCATTCCCGACGGAACAGACTGGGGCTCCTCGGTCCCCAGCACCCTAGCTCCAGAAAGCACGAACGTTACCCCCTCCCAACGCCCTCCTTCCAAAAAGCAGCCAGGAGCACTTTCTTAGAGTTTAAATTATTTTCTTGGGGGCCCAGGACGGAGAAAGGAAGACGCAGCATCCAGCCGGCGACGCTGAGAGGGGAACTCTACTCGTACAATCAGGACAGTTTAAACGATCTTTTTCTATCAGCTCCTCCTCCGCCAGAGGCCACAGCACAGGCCCCCACCTCCGAGCGCCACCGGCCGCCCTGTCCTCCCAGCGTGTCCCTGGACCAGCAGCCACGCCACCTCCGGGCTCCGGGAAGGGCTCACGGCGCCCTAGGACAGGGCTGGAGAGAAACAGCCTTCATCTCCTCCTCTGGTTGTTTTCCTCCTCGAGTGCCTGGGCCAGGCCCCAGCGCCCACCAGACACCCCACTGTGCTCCCCTGGGCGCCGCCAACGCGGGTCCCAGCAACGCTGGTTCTCTCAAGGCAATAAGGGCCGCCCGCCAGGCCGCGAGCCCACGTGGTACTACGCTGTTCACCCAGGAAACAGTTTCTTTTTTTCCTTCTTTGAAAACAAGCAAATATATATATATATATATTTATTTTTTCATGTAGAGTTGCGCCAGAACAAGTCTGTACGGCCACAGTCTGTGGATCCCCCCGGCCTCAGGCTGAGGACCAAGGCGTGTCCCCCGTGGGCTGGGGGTCGGAGGGAGGACTCAGAGGACGCAGCCAGGGTGGGCGGGCAGGCAGCTTCCCTTTCGGGAGGCAGCAGGCAGGGAGGAGTTGGCAGAGCCAGCCTGGCTTCCAGCGACACGCTCGGGCCCCGCGCCAGCGCCAGGCAGCCCAGCCTCGCCCAGGGACCCGCCGCCACCTTCTCTCTGGGGCCGGGAACCTCAGGGAAGGGGGCTCTGGGGACTGCACAGACTCGGGCACTTGGAGGTGCCGGCCGGATGGGAGGGGGCGCGAGAAGAGAGTACTGTCGCATCTCCAGTGATCAGCCTGCGCCCCGCCCACGGCCCCGCAGCGGAGCAGAAACCTCAGCTCACTCCTCGCCCCCGCCGTGTGAGGTGGGCGCGGGCAGGCGCTCAGCCACTGTCCCCAGCCCTGGCCAACTACTGTGATGTCTCTCCTTCCCCGACCCCATTTCCGGGGGCTCTCCCTGCCCCCGCTCCCCTCCTCAGACCCCAGCCTGGAGCCTTTTTTTTTTTTTTTGTCTCCTCATCTTCAGATCATTCGAATCATTTTGGGGACCTAATCATGTACATTGACAAGTGTAAGTTATGATTTTTGGTTTTGTTTTCTGTTAAAGGACTTCTGCAAAACAAATCTATTTAATTTGAGGTTGGTGATCTATCCAGTGGCTGAAGATAGGATTTTTTTCATATGTTGATTTGTTTCATTCGGATTTTTTATTATTATCCTTTATTGTCTTTTTTTTTTTTTCCCGTCCCCGTCTTGACGTTTTCCGGCATGTTTCTGGAGGTTTCAAAGGAAATAAATGTTTCATAGAAACGGCTTGTGTGTTCACTAGCTGGGCAGCTGTCTGGAGTCACTGACAAGAGGGTGTGGTCCAACACCGGCCCCCTCCTGCTGTCCCCCGTCCCAAACAGCCCACACGGCTCGTTACATACTCACTAAGAATCAGGGGACACCAGCCCTGTGAACTTCTTTTCCTTGGAGCCCAAACAACAGAAATCCAATGCTCACAATGTAAAACGTCCTTACATTTAAAAAGACAGTGAGATTCTACAGAAGTCACCTACTGGAGGCCCAAAAGCCAGACCCAGCCCATGGAGTTGTGTTGGTTTTAGAAATAGTGGCCAGCCTGGTGTGGTGTAACCCTAGCACTCTGGGAGGCCGAGGCAGGAAGATCGTTTGAACTCAGGAGTTAGAGACCAGGCTGAGCAAAAGTGAGACCCCATCTCTACTAAAAATAGAGAAAATTAGCCGGGCATGGTGGCGCATGCCTGTAGTCCCAGCTACTCGGGAGGCTGAGGCAGGAGGATTGCTTGAGCCCAGGAGTTTGAGGTTGCTGTGAGCTAGGCTGACGCCATGGCACTCTAGCTCAGGCATCAGAGTGAGACTCTGTCTCAAAAAAAAAAAAAAAAACAGTGGCCAACTTTTAAAATTCTGGAAAGCCAAATTTCCAGCTGGGTGGATCTGCCCTTTGCAGCCCCTGCCTCTGTGGGCTGGTCTCCCACCCAGGCCACTGTGGTTGCGTTGGCGACACTCTCACCCATTCTGCCCGCTCTGGAGGGGGCGCAGAGCTCCTTCTGCCAGTGGGCCACGGGTGGGTGGGGTAGCAGGCAGCCCCTCCCGGCCCAGGTCTGCATCTAGCCTGGAGAACACTGGCAGCCGGAGTGGGAATCAGATCAACCGATGTCCGAATCAGGAAATTCCAAGAGCAGATCCCAGAGCCTGGCCTCCTGGAGTCCAGCCTGGATCTGAGCGGCAGCCCGGCGGGCGGGGGTCCTGCTGACCCTCAGCCACCCACCTGTCATTGAGTTTTACATCTCCGAGCTAAAACCCAAGGCATGTCTGACTCAGACCCTCACCTTCCAAAAAATGTCTTTTCCTAAAGGCGTGGGGCTTACGTCCAGGAGGACTAGCCATTCCCTTGGCTCCTAAAAATTCTCGGGTTTCTAGAGTTCTCCAGACACTCTCCGGGTCTCAGGCTGCGTCCTCACCCGACACTGCCCTGCCCTGCCCCCCCAACCACGGGCGAGAGGGGCGGAAGCCTCGGAACACACTGTTCTCACATCCTCTCCTGGCGCCCCAGACACGAGCCACTTCCAACACCCCACGACTCGCGCGCACACGCCAGCGCCTGGTCGCGCCTGAACCGCGCTGCTTGGCCCTTCCCACCTCGGCCCAGTTTCCAGCTTCCCCTGCCCAGCGGGACCCTCCTGCCTCTCCCGCCTCCCCACCAGGGCAGACGCTCCACTCCCCGTCCTTCTGGATCCCCCCAGACCTTTGGCTCTCTCCAGATTGTTCTGTTGGCCCCCAAATTCTTGTGCCCATGTTTCCCCTGAAGTCCACGTCTCTCATCTCTGTGTCTTTTGTCCTGGGACTTAGCCTGTCCCTGGATCCTGACTTTGTCCCCACATTCGCTGCCCCCTCTTCATCCCTCTCCTGATTTACATTTCCTCTTTCTCCTGTTTCTGTCCCTAAACCCTCCACCTCTCTCCAGACCACCGTCTGCTTCTCCTGCCTCTCCCCAGCGTGGTGTCAACTATTTTTTATTACTGTTATTTCCTCTTTCCCACTAAATCCCCAGCTCTCTTCTGTTCTCTTGCTCTCTCCGGACTTCCTCCCATTCCTGGGCTCTCCCCATCTTGCCCTCCCTCCTGGGTGCTCCTGCCCCTTCCAATTCTCCCCACAAACCTGTGACTCTCAGAATCTCTCTCCCGATCTCCATGTCCTGGTTCTCCCTCCTCAGTCCCCATCGCCCAAATCCCAGGCTCTCTCCCAGTGTCCCTGTGTCTAGATGTCTTCCCCCTTCGGCCTGTCCCCACCACTGTTTGCCCCACGTCCAGGACAGGGAGCCCCAGGTGATGTCTGGGTGGATGACACTTGCGGACACCCCCGTTCCTGGCCCAGCCAGGAGGGGCCGCCCCCGTCATCCTCCCATCCCTACCCTTCCCCCAGCCCCAGCCGCCTCCCCCTCACTGCTCCTGCCGCAGCTGCAGCAGTCCGTTGCCAGGGCAACCACAGCTGGCTGGGCGGGAGCCCCTCCACCCCATCCCCCTTCTCTTTTCCGGCTAGGCAGGGAGGAGCTGGGACAAAGCAGGAGGGGGGGGGCGGGCTCAGCCAGCGAGGCCCCAGCTCCCCTTCTGGGTGGCTCCCCAAACCAGGCCGAGCACGAGGCAGTCGTGGGCAGAGGGGTCAGGCCCAGTTTAATACACAGAACAAGTTAATTCACAGCAGAGGCAGGCAATGAAAGGGACTCGGTGACAGGGGGGCTCTCCTGGGTTGGGGGAGGTTCCCCCAGACCCACCTCTCCCCCACTTGCAGTCTCAATTTCCCTTTTTTTAAACCCGGAACAACAAACACACACAACCACAAAAAACAACCACGCCCCCTCGTTACCCCCGAAATGGCCAGCAAGGGTGGCAGGGGGCAGCCAGGCCTGGCAGGGCAGGGACAGGGGCAGGGGAGGAGGGAAACGAGTCCGTTGCAGAGTCTGTGCTTCTCATTCCAGCAGGCGCTGAGCAGGGGCCCGCCTTGCCCCGCTGCCACCCGCCAGCCACGGGGTGGGGCGACCGGGGAGGGGCGGGAACAGAGTTCAAAACCACGGTTCACGTCATGCAGTATCCACGGTGGGCACCGGGAGGGGGCGAGGGGTGGACACCATGCCCACCCGCCCTGGGCACGGGGCTGGTGCCACCTTGGTGGGGAGGTGGGACGGCTGCAACTCCAGAGACGGGGGCGGGGGCGCCGGGCGGGAGGCCAGCATGGACGTGTGCCCAGTGGATGCTCTCAGCAGCGCCCTCCACCCAGCCAGGCCTTAGAGGACTCTTCGTATATATTAATTTCTTTTTTTTTTTTCTTTTTGTCTTTTTCTTTAGAAAAAGGCTCTGTCCATGCCCGCGGCTGGCACCCACCACCCCCCATGCCCGCCCAGAGGCGGGGTATGGCTTTGAGGGGAGCAGAAACCCCTGGTGCCCACTTGCCAAGGGACGGGAGGGAGGGGAAGGGGTCCTGCGACACCCCACTGGCACAGAGGGCAGGGGTGGCCCAGCCCCCGCTCGGGCCTCCCCCTCTCCTCTCCCCTCCCCCGCGGGGCGCTGGGGCCGACAGCGGAGAGGAGCTGGGAGAGGCAGGCAGACAAGCACCGCTCCAGAGGTCCGGGTGGGCCGGAGCCAGGCCTAGGTGAGGGTGATGTAGGCAGAGGCCTTTTCTTTCAGGTGCCGAAGACAGAGGTGACAACTCCAGCTCCCTGCGGGGGTGGCCGAGGATGGCGTTAGGCCGGGGCCCAGGTCCTTCCCGCCCCCGGACGTGGTCTTCGCCAGCTGGGACACAACTTGCCAGCCCCCACCCCCACCCCCACGTCGTGCCCACCTCCTCTCTCACCTTCTGGGGGCTCTGCCATGGGGGGACTCAGGCAGTACATGTGGTAACCCCGATCGCAGTCGTCACAGAACAGCAGCTGGTCCTGGGGGGCGAGACCCGCCCAGCTGGCACCCTGGGGGCACGGGCACCAGAGACCGGGGTGGGGGGCTGGGGCAGGGGCTCGGGCACGGGGCTGGGGGAGGACAGGGGGCTCTGAGATGGTCTTTGCGTCTCGGAATCTTTGCAGGACGCTGCGTGGCCAAGCAGAACCACCCCTGGAGACTCTCACTTTGCAGCCTGGTGTCTGGGTTTGTAAGACTTTAGATGACACCAAGATAATCTGATGCCAGCTCTGGAAGCCATGGACACGGGTTCAAATCCCAGCTCCTCCATTTCCCTAGCTGGGTGGCCTTAGGGTGGGCCATTTTCCCTCTCTGTGGCGTGGGGACAAGAGCACCTGCCTCAGAGGTGGCTGGGAGGAGTCAGAGGAAGAGTAAAAAGTGCCGGGCTCAGTGAATGGACACGAACAGCAGTCATGATACTTGTCACTAGTGTTCGCCAGGGAGGGGCTCCCGGGAAGTGCTTTGGGCTCAACTGGCAAAGGTGGCGGTGCCAGGTGGGGAGGACAGCGGGGCCTGTGGGGTGGCGGGCGGGCACTCACGTCGTTCTCTGAGGTGCCACACAGGCTGCAGGACTTGCACTCGATGCACTGCCAGCGGTACGTCCGCACGGCTGCTGTCATGTTCACCGTGAACTGTAAACACGAGGGGTGTCCTGGGGGCCGAGGGGCAGGGACGCGGTTAGGGGGTCATCGTGCCCCCGGTGGGTGCAGACCCCGAGGGAGGATGTGGCTCGGCCCCCCGCTGGCTCCTGAGGCCAGCCAGGACGCGCTCTGCACTCCACAGCCCGCCCCCACCTGCCCGCGGTGACCAGCAGGCAGCGGTCCCGTGGCCACCACAGTCTCCCACCCAGCCGCCATGGCAACCACACTCTGCTCCGCAGGATGCCATGGCAACCGCATTCCATTACCCACAGTGCTGTGGCAACCACTTTCTACCACCCACAACACTGTGGCAGCCACATTCTGTTAACCGCCGTGCTGGGACGGCCACATGCCATTACCCACAGCAGAACGCGGCCGGTCCGTTAACCGCAGCGGCACGGCAACCCCGGCCTCCCAACCACGATGCCATGGCAACCACCTTCCACAGTGGGTCCCCACACCTGGGTCCCATGCTCCTGAAGCCCGTTCCACACGATGCCCCAGCAACCAAACTGTTAGTCACAATACTGCGAATGCCAGTCTCTTAGTCATTCCACTGCCACCGCGCAGACACCCGCAGCCACTGACCCGCGCCGTAACAGCTACGTTCCATTACACCAAACTGCCACGACAACCGTAGCTTACCACCCACGATACCATGACAACCACAGTTCATTACCCACTGTGCTGAGGCGACCGCAGTCTGTGACCACAGTCCGCCATGGGAAACCACAGTCTATTGACCACCGTCCCGTGGCCAGCACCTCTGTCAGCGACAGGGCCGGGCGGGAGCCACCCAGCACTCGCATTGCACAGTTGCCTTGGCAGCCTTCTCTCCCTACTGTCCCTGCCATGAGAAGCACATGCCACTACTCTCAGTGGCAGGACTGCCACATCCCATTGTCCCCAAAGACTCAGTGGCCCTACTCTTTCCCACAATTCCCAGCAGTTGAGGCAGCCCCACGGGCTCTGGGTCCCCACAGTCTTCACCCCCCTGCCCCTGTCCTCCAGGTCTGCATACCTGTACGTCCTCCCCCCACCCTGCTCCAGCTCCCAGAATCCCCGGGGGGGGGGAGTGTCACCTGATCGCCCACAGTCTGCGCAGGAGATGAGGTCCTCAGGACACCCCGTCTTCTTGGAGCCACCCAGGCAGAAGTCACAGTAGCCGTTGGGGATGACAGTGCCGTCGGGCGCCTTCTTGGCTGGAAGACAGCGGGCGGGTGTTGGCGGGCGGGCAGTGCCCCGGCAAAGGCTGCTGCGGAGGTGGGAGCAGAGGGAGGCGTCCCTACCTGTGTGTTTCCTTTGTGCCTCGGGGACCCAGGCCAATTCTTTGTAAAACTCTGGGGGTGGGGGACAGAGAGAGGGGCTCTCACCACAGGCAAGGCTCCACCCTGCGCCCAGCCTCAGCCCCAGGGGTGGACCCCTCGGTCCAGGCAGGGGGGAGGTGGGGAGAGAATCGCTACCCCGAGCCGTGGCCAGTGGCAAGAGAGGGTTAGTCGCCCTCTTCGGGGGTGCAAATAATGCTCATCAGCACCCTGAACTCTTAGGGACAACTGACATGTCCTCTTTATTGGGTAAAAACGTGGTAAATACAGCTCCAGGAAGGGCCCTCTGCCGCCTTCTCGAACACGTGTCTAGCAGACAGCCTCCGCTAACCCGGCCCGGACTAGACCAACATTCGGGAGAGCCCACTGGCCAGGGTCTGCTGTGCAGACAGACCCTCAGGAGGAAAATTCTGAATACGGAGGTGCCGGGTGTGTAGTGGCGTGGGGCGAGGAGGCGGGGTGGGGAGACGGCGTCTCCCTGGGCTGAGCCTCCCCGGGCCCTGCGCCCCTCCCCCACCCCTCAGCTGTCAGCCTTGGCATGGGATTGGCATGGGCGGACGCCAAGGGCTCCCGGGCCACAGGCCCTGCCCCTCGGCCAGAGCTTAGCAGAGAAGGGAGCGAGGGAGGCAGGGCGGGAGGGGAGTCATCTATCACCCCCCCTCCCCAAGCTCTAATTGAAACAATAAATCAGACCCAGAAATATTACGCCCGGCCGGGAGCGAAGGAGAGATGGTTGGTTGCCATGGCAACCCCAGAGCCAGCATCCCCATGGTCGGTGGGGGGAGGGAACCGCTGAGCTGGAGATTTTCCAGAAATGTCTAGTATGCCCCCCCACCCCACCCCCCCAGCCTTCTCGGGCCCCCCACTCCTGGGGCCCCTCGCCACCCCCCACGTGGCCTGCCTGCTCACGTTTATGGTTGTTTTTCCGGTGGAAGGGCAGGGCGTGGCGCTCGGCGTTCTCCTCCCCCTCCTCCTCCGCCAGGTGGGTGTGGGTGTAGTGGTAGCTCAGCCCCGGCCGGTTCTTATACCGTTTCCCACAGACTGGAGAGCGAGCGGGCGAGTGGGGAGGGCTGCCGGGGCCCCCCCAGCCCACGCCGCCTCCACCCTGGCTGCAGGATCACCCCTGCCCCGCCCCGCCCGAGACCTGAGCATCCCCCACCCAGGCCCAGAACGGGAGGAGAGGCCACGAGGGGAGAGGTCTCTGGGCCCCTCCCCCCCGTCCCCCTCTTCAGAAGGACTCACTATCACAGACATACGGCTTGTCTCGGTCCTCCAGGGAAGCGGTGTCCTGGCGTTTCCGGAGACCCCCGATGCCATATGCCTGGGAGCGCGGGGACAAGGAAGTGAGGAAACAGAGTTTTCATCATTTGGGTTGGAAAGTCAAGTTGCAGCTGTGCAAACTTCCTAGCTGGGGGGCCTTGAACCTGTCTGAACTTCAGTTTCCTCATCAGTGGTACAGGTACAAAGACAGTTCTAATCCACTGTACAATCTCTGGTTTGGAAATGGCTCTGAAGCCTCAGTTTCCTCATCTGTAAAATGGATATAAAATCTCCTACTCCTTGGCTGGGCACGGTGGCTCATGCCAGTAATCGCAGTGCTTTGGGAGGCCAAGGTAGGAGGATCTCTTGAGTCAGGAGTTCAAGACCAGCCTGGGCAACATAGCGAGACCCCGTCTCTATAAAAAAAATTAAAAATTAGCCAGGCACGGTGGTCAACGTCTGTAGTCCCAGCTACTCAGGAGGCTGGAGCAGGAGGATCGCTTGAGCCCAGGAGTTCAAGGTCACAGTGAGCTATGATAGCTGCACTACAGCCTGGGCCATAGAGTGAGACCCTGTCTCTAAGAAAAAACAAAAAGAGAAGAAACTTCCCCATTCCCTCTGGGGACTAAATGAGGTCAGACTTGAGACTTGTGCAGGTGCTGGCCATCGTGTGTACTGGGTACAGGGGATCTGTCGCTGGGGAGGGGGGCGACAAGCTGGAGGGTGGTACCTTTCCTTTGGCCCTGTTCTTCCTCCTGGGAATGTCATCCTCCAAATCCTCCACCTCGAGATCGTGCGGAAACTCCAGCAACTGCTGTTTCTGAGCAGCAGGAGAAGGGAATAGGTCAAGAAAGCGGAGGCCCTGATGTGCTTTTGAGGGGCCCTGGGCAGAGGCTGAGCTGGGGGTGGGAGGGCAAGTCGGGGGCTTTTCTGCAAAGCAATGAAGTCTGGGCAATGGAGACTTGGGACACCTGAAGGCCCCGGGGAGCCAGAGAGAGTTGAGAGCACGTATGTGACGTGCCAGGCAGTAGACGGGGCCCTCGGGGGCCTACCTGACAGTCCATAATGGTCTCCTCCTCCTTCAGCTCAATCTTCTTCTCGCCCGTCTCGGCACACAGCAGAGCCTCGAGCACTGGCCCTTCCGGGAGGCCACCCTCCTTCTTCAGGGGTGCCTCGCAGTCTGGGGACAGGGCCATGGGGGGACGGGGTCAAGGGGGAAAGTTGTCCCTGGAGGACTCCTCCACCTGCCCAGGCGGGGGGACCATGCTTACTGCGGCAGGGAAGAGACTGTCCCACACCCAGCCAGCCACACACGCGGGAAAGGGTCCCAGACCCCGGGGAAGCCACAGCCACGCCCGGAACCCGCTCAGACAAACTCAGGAGGAGACATGGCCAGAACCTGGGATATACCCAGGGAACCCTCCGAAAAAGACACAGGCCATCGGACACACCCAGACCCTCGCATATACCTAGGTCCACATGTGGGACCCCCCAGCCCTCAGACACCTCCAGATGTAGAGAGATACAGACACTCAAATAGGGTACCCATGAAGACACACAGGAGAGAGACAGCCAGATCCTCTGAGATGGGCACACAAAGGAAGAGACACAACCAGTCTCTCAGATACACCTGGACACTCAGAGATACAGCCAGATCCTTGAATACACTGGGACATACGGGGGAGACGTAGCTAGACACCCAGAGACACGCAGAAAGAGACATTAGACTGGCAGACATGGGAAGACACAGATGATACATATGAACACGTATGGAGGAGACACAGGGAGAATCACCCAGATGGTTACATATACACGCACAGAAAGGCACACAGAGCCGGGCAGGCACTCTGACACTCCTGGTACATACAGACCCTCGGGGACAGGGGGAGAGGAACAGCCAGTGACTTCGATATTCCGGGACACACTTAAGCAGTGAGTCCAGACACCAATGTCCCAGCACACGCGTGCAGAAACGCGCCTAACGCACCGGACACTACTGGGAAGAGATTCTCCCAGACACTCGAGGCATCGGGACACTCACAGGAAGACACGGCAGACACCCTGATGCACGCAGACACACGTGGGAAGCGCAGGATGCTCTGAGGGACCAGACACAAGAAGCAATAAACCTTCTACGACACCTGGCAACACCTGGGAAGAGACGCTCTGATACATGCAGCTGGGAACGGGGCGGTCCCCCCAGACACTCTGACACGTCTAGACACACACTGGGACTTAAAGAACTGGACATCTCAGGGACCCACAGAAAAAAACACATCCCAGCTCACAGGGGAGACGGGCCGGGGCCTCCCTGCACCTGGGCACACCTAACAGACATCACTAAGCCCTCAGTACACCTGGGCACGCGGGCCAACGTGGGAGGAGACCGTCGAAGCTCAGTGACTCAGAGAAAACTGTAGCATCTCTGGAAAACACCCAAGACACATGGGCAGACACACAGCCAGCCATTCAGACACTCGCTAGAAGGAAGATAAAGGCGAGGCTCAGGCGCGCTTCTCGGCGCGCGCTGGGACGTCGGTGGGGCCACCGCGGCTGCACCCACCGATCTTGTACTCGCAGGGCCGGAGCCTGGGGTCCTCCAGGATGTTGAGTCTCCGTTTCTTCCTCCAACAGCGGGCGGGGTACGTGTAAATCTGTCCCGGGGCCAAACCTGGGGCAAGCAGGGCGGTGAGAAGGGGGCCGAGAGGTCGCGGCTGGCCCCGGCCCGCCCGCGCCCCGCAGCCGCACCTGGCCCGCGGTGGGTCTTCTCCATCCAGATGTAGCAGTTGTTCTGGGCCACGCCGGTCTGCGAGTCGAGGAAGGGCAGGCGCAGGCTGCGCTCGGCGCACAGGCGCGCGTTGTAGCTGCGGCAGTGCTCGATGGCCTCGCGGTAGAAGTCCTCGCCTAGGCTACGAGGGGCGGGGAGCGGGCGGGCGGGCGGCTGTCAGCAAGGGCGGGCGCGCCGGGTCGCCCCCCGCCCGCCCCGGCTGGGGAAGGGTGGGCCGACCACTCCAACTTCACCTCTCCCCTCCTCCCCCGCTGGACCCAGGGTGGGGGGAGGGGACAGGGCCAACCAAGGGGCCCAGCCAGGCACTGGAGCAGGCCTCCAACTAATGAGTAGGTACACTCATAGACGTAGAAACAGACAAAAACACACCGGGACCCATCTATACAAGAACATATGCAAACACAAACAAATCACACATAGTCACTCGGGATTCACACACAAAGAGAGACATATCCCAATACTCACAAAGGAGAAATAGACAAATCTCAGACACGTGCACACATAAATAGCTACTGAAAAATACAAATATCCCAAGTTACATAGCGTAAGAAGATCACACACAGATCCATGCACAAATACACATCACATACCTAAAGACACACAACGTAAATCACCCACACAAAGACACACAACGTGGAAACAGATCACACCACACACACTCATGCAGCCAAACACACCATACACACACACTCATGCAACCAAAGACACTCAGATACACAAATGTCAAAAGACAGGAACTATAGAAACAAACTATAGAAACAAACAAACACATATGCACTTACACACCTATCCAAAGAGACAACACAAACCACACACACAACATCCGAACACACAATACAAAGAAATAACACAGATTCACAAAGGTACGCAACATAGAAAGCAATATCTAAAATATCACACATCCAAACACACACAGATGCACACATACAAAACACAGAAACAGTCAAATCCACCATATACACACACAAATTGACACACAAATACACCCATACCTATATACCCAAAGACACGTAACACAAGACAAATAACGCATAGTTCCAGAGGACATGTACACACACTCAAAGACCCAAATACCCAAAGATATCTAGTGTAGAATAAAAGAAATCGCGCGCATATCCACACACATATCTTTAAAAACCCAGAACACAAATAAGTGTCACACACACACACTCCGCATCCCCAGACAAAGGTAGTGCGGACTTCGCTCGAGTTTACCGAGGCCCCCGCAGCCCCAGGCCATCTCACTCTCTCCCAGACCCGGGGGTCTCAGGGCGGGGACGATGACCCCCTTCCCCAGAAAGAATCCGGAGTCCCCCCACGCCCTCCACCCCTCCAGGAGCGGCGCGCCGGACGCCGGTCTCGCCCGAGACCCGTCGCCACACACGCTCGCACCCCCGCGCAGCCCCGCACTCGGTGACAGCCCCCCAGACGCCCCGCCGGCCCCACCCCCAGCCGCCGCACAGACACACAGCCTGCGCCGACCCGCCCGCGCGCCCTCCCCCGCCTCCCGCCGGCCCGCTCCACCTCAGGGGGCCGGGGATGACCGTGGCCATCTTGCTCCCCGGGTCCTGCCCCCAGCAGGTCCCCGCCGGGTCGGTCCTCCCAGCGGTCGGGCGGGCGCTGAGGCCGCCCATCCATTCATTCCCGGGGGGCGGGCGCACGCGGGCCCCAGCCAATCGCGGCGGCGGGGCGGGCCCGCCGGGGGCATGCCGGGAGTCGTAGGCCCGGGCCCGGGCCGCCGGACCCCGCGGGGAGGGGAGGGGAGGGCGCAGGGGCGGGGCCCGGGAGCTCGCACGGTCGCTCACGCGGGCTCACTCACACACTCCCCGGTCGCACGTGCACGCGTGCACACCTGGCGCCGCACACACCCACACGTACTCACAGCCTCCCACCGACCCACAGACACACGCGCACACTTCAACACCCAGAGACTCGGAGACGCCTCCAAGTGCCCACACAGACTGCTCCCCAACGTGCCCGCGAGCGGACACCGCCCCCACCCCACCCCCAGTCCTTCCTAGACCCGGAGAACCCTCTCCTGTCCCCAGCCACCCTGCCCAACTCCTTCCGCAGGCCTGACAGCCGCAGGCTGGTTAGCAGCTGTAGCCACACCTCCTGGGTTCAAATCCCAGCTCTGCCACTTGTTGGCCCTGTGACCTTGAGCAAACGACTTCACCTTTCCCTGCCTCAACTTCCTCATCTGTAAAAGGAGGACGAAGTCTCTTTGGATTGGAGGATTAAGTAAGTAAATATGAGTAAAGCTTTTTTTTTTTTTTTTTCTTGGAGACAGGGTCCTGGTCTGTTGTCCAGAGTGGCACAATCACACCTCACTGCAGCCTTAAGCAAAATCCTGGGCTCAAGCGATCCTCCTACCTCACCCTCCTGAGTAGCCGAGACTACAGGCATGTGCCACCACACCCAGCTAATTTTTTTAAAATTTATTTTGTGGAGACAGGTTCCAGGCTGATCTTGAACCCCTGGCCTCAAACAATCCTCCTGCCTTGGCCTCCCAGAGTGCTGGATTACAAATTCGAGCCCACCTCGCCTGGCCAGGTAAAGCATTTTAAAAGGTACCTGTCGAATAGTAAGTGCTCAGTAAATATTTTTATTCCCCAAAGGATCTGATATGTACTAAGAAGTAAGATGGTGATAGCACACCATTATTAGGAAGAATAATGCCTGCACATAGTGGGTGCTCAGTAAATATTTGTTGAATGAATAAACCCGCTGAGCACCCACCCTGGGCCAGGCACAGCTCTCTCCAGGGTTATGCTGTTATTATCTGCATTTTCCAGATGAGGAATGTGAGGCTCAGGGAGTGGACCCGACGTGCCCGCAGCCCCTGACTGTTTGCAGGTGGGACTGAGGGAGGGATTCACACACCTAGGTGTCCATCCCCGAGTGGGCCTTAGCTCCTCTCTCTCCCGCTGTCACCCACACCGTCTGCAGGCTAAGGCATCCCCAGAGAGTGAGCTGACCCACCCAGTCACACACCCCGCAGCCCCAGCCCCCTTCCCAGTTAGCATTCTGGTTTGAGTGGCTTGTCTGCATTAGCACGCCCACACATGCCCTGTCCACCAGGGGGCCCTCCAGCAGACAGAAGGGGCAAGCTAGGCTTCACCTCTTTTGTCACCCACATGGGAGAGACCCCCTCAAGGCCTCCCACACTCATGGTCTTTAAACACACATGCGCGCATGCGCGCACACACACCCTCAGTCTCAGACCCTTTCCACAAAGTCCCCCATCTAAACTAAGGCCTTGACCTGCCCCTGTCCCCTCTCCACAAACAGCCCAAGTGGTGACAAGGGGATTAAGTGAGAGACACCAGCACCCCCACGCTCACTCTGCTCCAAGCCCCTATGGTGCTACCCTGCCAGTCACCCCGCCCCGTCCCCCCCGACCCCCCGCCCCCCCCCCGTCACCCCGCCCCTGTCCCCCAGACCCACAGCTCCCTGCCAGTCACCCCGCCCCTGTCCCCCCAGACCCTCAGCTCCCTGCCAGTCACCCCGCCCCTGTCCCCCAGACCCTCAGCTCCCTGCCAGTCACTCCTCCCCTGTCCCCCCAGACCCACAGCTCCCTGCCTGTCACCCCGCTCCTGTCCCCCAGACCCTCAGCTCAGCTCAGAGGGCACCTTTGCCACCTTCCTCCCTCACCTCCCAGCACACCCTGTCACACCTGCTCCCCACACCTGCAGCCTCAGACACTCCGGCTGGCACCTGCCCCACCCCAGCACCCCCAACCTCAGTGTGGTCTAGCGGAGCCCACAGCGGACACGCTGTGCTCCTCCCAGAAGCCCCTGCCCACCAGCAGGTTCCTCCCCACAGACCCGGCTGGCACTTGGGGAGGTTTCCTCACCCCTTGTCATGGTCGCAAACCCCTGTCCCGCACTCTCCTACACACTTGGACTCCCAGTTTTCTGCCCTACCCAAGCAATCCTCCTAGCCCTCCCCCATCCCCCAGTGCCCTGTGCGGCAGCGGCCCACAGTAGAAATCGATTTTGATAAATCAATACTGATACCACTAATAATAATCACTACATTTGGTCAGGGTCAGGCTCTGTACTAAGTGCTTTACAAAGATCTCCCTATTTAAGTCCCACAACAGCCCCATGAGCTAACGAGAAGTGTTACAATCCCCCTTTCACAGATGGGAAAACTGAGGCTCAGAGGTGGGAAAATCGAAAGCTCAGGCTGGGCTTGGCACACAGGCAGTCAGGACTTGGGAGGGCCGCTCTGCAGGTCCCCACTCCCAAGGGGGTTTGACTTTCACATCGTTCCAGGAGCCAGTGAGTTCCCCTTCACCCCGCAGACCCCCTGGAAGGGGAGGGCAGAGAGGGCCCGGGCACTCCCAGGGCAGGTCACTCTGGCGGCCAGGCCCCTGCGAAGGCTGCACCATGCCTCCTCCAAGGGGTCTGAGCCAGGGTCAGAGTGAGGGGTCTGGATGCCTGTAGGCCCGATAACCTGCACAGGACCCCTGTTCCCGGTCAGTCTGAGGGTGTCCCTTACAGGAAGGACATCTGTCTGTGTGCCCAACTTAGGGGGAGAGGAAAGCAGAAGGGGTGTCACCATCACACACCATCTCACAGGGACCGGGCCCCACACGCCACCACCCCCACTCTCCCCGAGGCAAAGCCACACGTGTAGGCACGTGCCTATAAGTCCCTGCGCCCCCTTCCTCCTCGCCAGACTCCCACCCCCCGCCCCCACTCCCGCCAGAAACCAGAAGCGACTGGGGGCCTGTGGTCCGGCCACCAGGCACAGCCCTACTCTTGGGCGGGGGGTGCTTCCTCCGCCCCCTCGCCCCCCACCCCAGCACTCGACGTTCAAGGTCAAGGCTGCGAGCGCACGGGGCTGGGGGAAGGGTGAGGGAGGTCGCCCCGGCCCCTTTGTGCGGCGCCGCGGGCGCTCGCCCTCCGCCTCCCCCGCCGGGCCGGGAGGAGGGGGAGGGGAGGGCCGCGCTCGCCAGCCGGGGAGGGAGGGCGGGAGCGGCCGGTGCGCCTGTCGCTCGGAGCCCGCTGTCACCGCCTGGGAAAGGGGGGTGGGGAGCGCTGGGACCCGGGAGTCCCGGATCCTGAAGAGGGAGCGAGAGAGAGATGGAGAGAGAGAGGACAGAGGAGGAGAGAGCGAGCGATGGCAAGGAGAGGGGAGGGGCGGCGGTGCCGGGCTGGGACCCAGGCGTCCGAGTTCCCGGCCCCTGGGCCCAGGAGGAGGCCCACGCTGGGAGGAGGGAGGCGGGCAGGGAGAAAGGGAGGGAATCCCCGGGGACCGAGGGCGCTCCAGCACCCGCTCCGGAGGCGTCGGGCCCCGGGGGACAGGGGATGCTCGGGTTAGAGGTGCTTGGGCGCGGAGGGAGGGTGCCACGGTCCAGCCGGCCGCGCTGTCGGGGCTTCTAGGTCCTGAAGACCCGGGGAGGGGAACGGGGAGGCGGCAGAGATTGATTCGGCCGAGGACCCCTGGCATCTCAGCTCCCACCAGCGGCCGCGAGGGCCGGGGCTCCCGGGGAAAGGGGGGAAAGAGAAAGGTGCTTTGATGAGGGGAGAGGGTGGTGGAAACCCTGGAGAAGGCGGTTCGGACTCAGGTGTTTGACCGTCCAGCCCCCGCCCGGGTCAGCCCGGCACCCCCAGAGACACTGGGGAGGAGGGAGGGAGGAAAAGGGAGGGAAGCCCCTACCCCCACTCTGGGTGGGGAAACGGCCTCCGCCACCCCCCAGCCCGCGCCACATTCCTTCACTGACAGCGACAAAGAAGAGGCGCCCCCGCGAACCTGGAGGGGCTCCCGCCCCCAACCCCGCGGGCGACAGGGGGTGGCGGGCCCCCAGGGGCGGCGGAGCGAGCTGGGGGGCCCATTCAAGTGAGGTCCGCGCGCGGCGCCCCCTTCTCAGCCCTGGAGAGGGCGGGGGAAGGGCTCCTGGGGGTCTGGGCCGGGGGCGGGGACGGCGGGGACACTCACGACTTGAGCGGGTTCTGAATGGCGGTAGCCATGGCCCGCTCGGCTGGGCCGCCTCCGGCCCGGGGCGCCGCTGCCGCCGCGCGCGGGCCCAGCCCGGCCTGCGCCGCCCGCTCTGCCGCCCAGCGCGCTACGATTTCATTCATTCTTGGGGCCGCAGCGCCGGCGGAGCGGGGCGGGCCGGGGGCGGGGCCCGGCCAATCCCCGCGCCTCCCGGCGCACGACGGGACGTGGAGTCTGGGGCGCGCGGCGGCGCCCGGGGGCGCCCGTGCCCGGACTACACGTCCCAGGGGGCGCCGGGAGGGCCGCGCGCCCATTGGCTGCTGGGCGGGGCGGGGCGGGGCTCCCCTCGGAACATCCCCCACGCCACCCCCGCCCTGGGGGTGCTCCCTCCGCGGCTCGGGCTCTCCGTCCCCCGGGCGCCGTGGGCGCGGGAGCAGGGCGTCCCCAGCTTCGGGGTCTCCCCAGGGTCTGTGGGCGACCCCAGGGTCTGTCGCGTATTGTCGCCCGGGCCTGTTCGTCTGGGTGTCTCCTCTGTGCCACAGCCCGCGAGCAAGCGCGGGGCTCCTCAGCGCCTTTGTTCGCTTGCCGAGCGCCGGCGGAGTTCCCGGCACGCTCCCAGGCCAGGGAATGCAGCGGCCACGACCCGAGCCAAGTCGCTGCTCTCAGGGGGCTGACAGTCTAGCGGAGGAGGGTGACAAACGAGAACATAAGATCGCTTCAGAGAGTGACAGGTGCTACAAAGAAAATGAAATAGGTTGACTCGAGGGAGCGGCTTCTCTGAGGAGGTGACACCTGAGCTGAGGCCGGAGGTGACAGCAGGCACTATGAGGGGAAGCACGTCCAGGCGCAGGGATCATCAGTGCAAAGGCCCCGGGCTGGGAACAAGCTTGGCGCATCCCATGACCAGTGAGAAAGCTCGCGCAACTGGAGCAGAGGGAGGGAGGGAGGCGACAAGGTTGGGGAGAGAGCAAGGCCCCAAATCATGTAGGGCCTTGTAGGCCATTATGAAGCAAATGGGTTTTGTCCTAAGTGCAATCAATCATCCCTGACTCTCCTCTTCTTTTTCACGCACACAACAAGCCTGTCTCTGTGCTCACATCCCAGATCTGGGATTCACTCGCTCTTCTCCCATTCGCAGCCTGCACCCTGGTCTTGACCTTCATCGACTTCTGCCGGGACTGTGGCAGCAGCTCCATCGTGGGGGTCCCGCCCTGTCCCCCAAGGCTGTTCTCCCCAGGTGGCCAGCCCTGGCTATGTAAAACATCTTTCACCATCAAAGCACTCTGGCGCAAAACCCCCATGGCTTCTTTCACAATTAGAATAAAATGCAAAGCCCTCGGGCCCTATTCCATCCTCCTCAACCCGCATCCCATTTCTGGCCTCTTTCCTTGTCGTGGCTAACTTTGTTTCAGCCACTCTGGCTGGGCCCCTCCCTGTTCTTGGAACATTCCAGTCCTGCTGCAGCCACAGGACCTTTGCACTTGCTATTTTCTCTGCCTGGAATGCCCCTCCCACAGATCCCCGTATGGCTCCACCCCTCACTACATTCACATCTCCCATTGTCACCTCCTCAAAGACAACTCCAGCTAAAATAGCAGCCCCTTTAATTCTCTGTCCCCTTAAATCCTTAATGAAATACTAATCATATAGTCTGTTATATTATTAATAAATTTCTATTTAGTTATTTGGTTTGTTGTCTGTCTCCACCCGTTAGAACATCAGCTCTATGAAGGAAGGGATCATTTTTCCATCCACTGCTATCTCCCCAGTGCCTAAAACGGGGCATGACAAATAGTTGTGCTCAAAATTATTTGTTGAATAGGGCCAGGTGAGGTGACTCACGCCTGTAATCCTACCTAGCACTCTGGGAGGCCGAGGCAGGAGGATCGCTCGAGGTCAGGAGTTCAAGACCAGCCTGAGCAAGAGCAAGACCCCGTCTCTACTAAAAATAGAAACAAATTAATTGGCCAACTAAAAATATACAGGAAAAATTAGCCGGGCATGGTGGCGCATGCCTGTAGTCCCAGCTACTCTGGAGG
Organism: Mirza zaza; assembly: GCA_008750895.1. Classification (NCBI taxonomy): domain Eukaryota; kingdom Metazoa; phylum Chordata; class Mammalia; order Primates; family Cheirogaleidae; genus Mirza; species Mirza zaza. Next base: position 82,726 of record VSMD01000590.1, read on the forward strand.
CGGAGGCAGGAGGATTGCTTGAGCCCAGGAATTTGAGGTTGGTGTGAGCTAGGCTGCCACCATGGCACTCACTCTAGCCTGGGCAACAAAGTGAGACTCTGTCTCAAAAAAAAAAATTATTTGTTGAATAAACATATGTATGAATTAATCATTATGCTCTTGTCCCTCCCCACTGTCCAAGTGCAGCTCTGAGACAAGCAGCCAGCATGGAGAGAGAGTAAGGTGGGCTCCAGGCTGTGCCCTACCACACATAGACACCTGGACAACCTGGAGGGTGGAGTTTGGGGACTTTATTAAGGAAAACTCCCCGGCAGAGGGTCTGGAGCGAAGGCTTCAAGGCAGAGAGAAGGGAGAGGTTAGCAGGTGCACCCAGTCATTTCTGGAGAGTTGCCGTCCCCAGCCCTGTGTGCACACGCTGGGACACGGCAGTGCAGGAGGCGGCCTCAGACTCTGCCTAAAGCTCTAAGTCCAGTATAGTGACAGACCCATCACCAGATAAGGACAGCCCAGAGTGGTCAGGCCGGGAGTGGGGTACACCGGCACAGGGGCTGTGGCTGGGATCGGGGACACAGGGAACAAACACTAATCCTGAGAGCCCCAACCTTGGGTCACTTCTCCTAACCCTGGGACCCAGTCGTTGCCCACCAGAGGGCGCTGTGGCCCCAGTCTCTGCGGAGCGCTGGCGGCTGCGCTTGCATGCGCAGACCAGGAGAGGCGCCCTGCAGCCCGTGGGGACACCGGTCCCCCACGCTGAGCCTCAGACCCTGCCAGGACCAGGTCGCCGGGGTCTGTGTGTGTCTCTCTCTGGAATCACTAGGAAACTCTCCAACGCTCTGTCCCAGACCCACTGGGCACAACCTGGGCCTCTGAGGGACGCACTATTTCTAACCCCACCCCAAGCTCTCTTCCCCACTAATACTGGGAAGATACCGCCCTCCCCAGCCTGCGCTGGGCTGTTCAGACGCCAGTTTCAGGACTTCCCTGCCCAGAAAGCTGAGCAGAGGCGCAGAGGCGCAGAGGCGGCGGGGCCGGTGGCTCACACAGTAATAACGATGACAACAGCAAACGGCAAACTCCGTCCCACTGATTTCGCTCTCACTGTGTGTCCAGACTCGGACTGAGCTTTGCACGAGTTTTAGGTCACTGAGTCACACACAGCACCCTCGGGAAGCAGGAACCAGCACCCTGGAATCAGAGGGGGCGACAGAGCCCTTCCCAGAGCCAGCGTCCATCTGTGCAGGGAGACTGGGTTTGAGCCAGGTCGGACTCAGAAGCTGACACCTCGGAGGGGGGTGGCCGACATCCCGTGTCAGAGTCCCCTCAGGCCCTCTGCAAAAAATGCCATGCCCGCCCACCCCTCAATCCCCCCCTCCATCCTGTGGATTCAGGGTCTCTGAAGCTGAACCCCAGGATCCGTCCCTAACAAGCCCTCAAATCTTTCTAATGATCCCAAAGACCTGGGAATGTGGGTCAGCGTCCGGAGGCACAGAAAGATGGGACAGTGCAGTTGAAGGGGTGGTTCTGGAACTCTGGGGTGGGGGGGTGGGGGGTTGCATCAGAGGCTATGGTGGGCGGCGGAGGGGGTGGGCTGGCCAGACGGACTTCCTGCTGGGAATTCCTGAGCCTTTCTGATCCTGCAGTTTTCTCATCTGTAAAAGGGGAGTCACAGATGCAGCCTCTCGGGCTCATGGTGAGGACGCTGTGGGCAATGCACCTGGAACAGCACCTGACACATTTTAGCTCGTAATAGGTATTAGCTGTGGGCCTAACCGCCACGCATTCCCGTGACCGACCCCTACTGCGCGCACGCCTGGGGCTGGGGTTTCATAGAGTCTCAACCCGCGGGTGGCGCCGGTGCCATCCTCATCCGCAAAGAGGTACAGTCTCTGGGCGGAGATCGCAGGTAAATTGCGAGGCCCGGGACTTGAACTTGGTGTGCTCAGGGTCCACCCTCCCCGCTGCCCCGAGGAGCGGGAGACAGCGGAGTCCCTGGTCGCTGAGCACCCTGACCTTGTGCCGTACACCGTGCTAAGCAAGGACACTCGTGTGGCCCTCACGGTGGGACCGTATTAGGAAGGACCGTGAAGCCTCAGGTGAGCAGTTTGGGTTTGGAATAAGGACAGTGGGGGGTTTTAAGCAGGCTCTAATTTCTGTTTTAGGAAGATCTCTGGGGCTGGGGGGAGCAGACCGGGAGGCAACAGGGGCGCAGAGACCAGGTAGAAAGCTGCTGCGATGGCTCTGGGAAGGACAGGACCAGGGTGGGGGCAGAGAACAGGACGGGAATCAGCAGGATGTGGCTGCTCTAACACATCACCACAAACTCGGTGGCTTCAAACAACAGAAATGCACTCTCTTGTGGGGGCCGGGGCCTGGAAGAAAGGGTGGATGGATGGAAAGAACGTGAGCACGTGGATGAAGGGTCAGATGAAAACACCTGCCCGAAGACACTTGTTTGCTAAGTGCAGAGGTCAGCTGAAAACGGCTGACATGTATGGACATTGTTAAAGAAATTAGCAGATGGCCCTGACCCTCTGTGCGTGTTCTTGGAGAAAAATACAGGAGGACCTTAGCTGGGGAGGCATCTTCTTCTGCAGACTTTGGTCTCTCTCCCCTTCTCTCTAAACTCTGTTTTGAGTAATTATTTATTCCTTTGCTACCAAGCACCGGAGCGAAAAGCAGCTGCTACACTCTCTCACGGTTCTAGAGGCCAGAGGTCCAAAATCAGGATCACTGGGCTGAAATTGAGGTCCTAGCAGGGCCCAGGCCAGCCTCCTTCCCAAGGCTCTAGGGGAGAATTTGTTCCTTGCGTCTTCCAGCCGCTGGTGGCTGCCGGCATTCCTTCGCTTGTGGCCACATCACTGCAGTCTTCAAGGCCAGCATCTCGGAATCTCTCTCCTCCATCTTCGAGTCAGCTTCTCCTGTTTGTATCAAATGTCCCTCTGCCTGCCTCTTACGGGACACCTTGCACTTGGAGCCCGCCTGGATACGCCAGGCCACTCTCCCCAACTCGAGATCCTTAACACAGTCACCTCTGCAAAGATTCTCTTTCCTTCTGTAGGATTAGGGTATCTTTGGGGAGCCACTATTCTGCCTACCTCAGCAGAATTTGTGGGTGGATAAGTTATGGAACTTGAGGGAAACCGTCCGAGGCATGTCAAGGATGACTCCAGGGTCTGTGGCAGGAGCAGTTGGAGGGTCGGAGGCAATGTCCCCTGAGATGCGACCACCTGCAGGAGGGAGCTCAGCCGCAGAGGTGTGGAGTTTGAGATGCGAATCCCACATGCAAGTGTTGCTTCTAGAGGTCAGGGGAGAGGTGCAGAAAGGGACCGAGGATGGGACCTGGGCTGGCCAGCATTGACAGGTGGGGACATGAGGAGGATACAGCGAGGGACTGGGAGGGAGCCAGCAGGGGGGTGGAGGAGGTGGCCAGAGAGTATGGCTGTACAGAAAGCATTCAAGGGACAGGCCGCTGGTCAGCTGGACGAGATGCCGCTGACAGGTCAGGTAAGATGAGGACAGGATGGGACTTAGATCTGCCCCGCAGGGGCCCGGAGAAGTGCATTTCTGGGGTGAGAGACAGTGAAACGTGAAAGTTTGATTGGAAAGCGTGCAAGAGAGAACTGGAAACATCTCTTGTGAGAAATTTTGCTGTGAAGTGAAACAAAGAAATGGGGCTGGAGCTGGAGGAAGTTCAGGGAGTTTTGTGTTTTGTTCTAAGGTGGAAGAAATGATGTGTTTTGTGCCAGGGGGAGTGAGTGTGAGAGAGGGAAAGTTGATGGCGGTGCAGGGCGGAGGGGAGACTCGCTGGAGTCTGGGAAGATGGGAAAGTCCCTACGTGGAGGGTGGCCTTTGGGACAGCTGACCCACTGTGACAGGGGGGATCATGTCTGCTGGCACAGACGCCAGGGGGGTGGGGGAATGAGCAGGTTGTCTTCTGGTGGCTTTTGTGAAATAAGAAGCTGAGAGCAAGGTTGGGGAAAGGAGACAGGAGACGCACTGGGACAGTGGCTGTGGGCGAGGGAGGGTGACCAGACAGGGAGCATGTGGCCCAGGGCGTGATTGAAAGAAATGTGAGATTTCAGTTAGAGGTTAGTGAAAATAAAGATGTAATTTTTCCCATCCAAAGTCATAAACCCCAAGAACTCTTATCTCTGGATCCTTTGGAGGTCCTTGGATTCCAGGTTCAGAATCCCCATAGATTGAAGACGTAAAGCCAGGTGTGGTGCCTCGTGCCTATAATCCCAACACTTTGGGAGGCCAAGGCAAAAGCCCCCCTTGAGGCCAGGAGTTTGAGATAAGCCTGGGCAACATAGCGAGACCTTGACTCCACAAAAATAAAAATTAAAAAGCTAGCCAGGCATGCTGGTGTGCACCTGTAGTCCCAGCTACTCGGGAGGCTGAGGGAGGAGGATGGCTTGAGTCCCGGGGTTGAAGGCCACAGTGAGCTATGATCTTACCACTGCACTTCAGCCTGGGCGGCACAGCAAGGCCCAGTCTCTAAAATAAATAAAATGCAATGTGTGGATCTTATATGGATCCTGATTTGAACAAACCAACTTAAAAATACATTTCTGAGATAATCGGGGACATTTGAACACAGACTGTGCATTATAAGAAATTAAGAAAATGTAAATTTTTTTTAGCATGATCATGGCAATATGGTCACAATTTTTGTAAAGCCATTGTTTGTTAGAGATAGATACTGAAATATTCATGGTTGAGATTATATGATAGCTATGGTTTGCTTTAAAGCACTACAGCTAAAGGGGCATGAGGGAGTTTTCTGGGATGATGTTCTATTTCTTGATGAGGTTGGGATTACACAGGTATAGGCATTTGTCAGAACCCATCAAATGGCACACTTCGAATTTTGCATTCCTTTGTGTATAAATTTTGCCTTTAAAAAGTAAACAAATCTTGAATTCTGGGTAGTGATCTGCGTGTTAGTTTCCTAGGGCGACAGTAACAAAGTACAACAGAGCGGCTTAAAACAACAGGAAATGGCTGGAAGTCTGAAACCAAGGTGCCTGGATCCGTCCTTATCTCAGCTTCTGGCAGTATCAGGTGTCCCTTGGCTTGTGGCGGTGTGACTCCAGTCTCTGCCTCCATCTCTACATGGCATTCTCCACATGCCTGTGTTTTTACCTGGCCACTTTCTTATAAAGACACCAGTCATATTGGATTAGGAGCCCATCCTACTCCAAACTCCTGGGCTCAAGTCATCCTCCTGCCTCAGCCTCCCTAGTTCACCACCATGCCCCACCAATTTTTTTTTTTTTCATAGAAACAGGGTCTCACTATGTTGCCCAGGCTGGTCTCGAACTCCTGGCGTCAAGCAATCCTCCTGCCTTAACCTTCCTTCCAAAGTACTAAGATTACAGGGGTTGAGCAACTGTGCCTGGTCCCCGTTTTCCTTTTTACTGTTAACTTAGCTATTTGAACACTTTTATTCCTCTGTGCGAATTTTAGAAGAGGTTTTATGAAGTGTCTGAAAAAAACTTATCTGGAATTTTGATTAAGATTGCTTTGAATTTATTGGTTGATTTGGAGAGAATTGACTCACGAATAATATTACCATATCCTATCCAAGGGCACAGACGATATCATTTTTCAGATTATCATCTATATCCTTTATTGATTTCTTAGTGATTTTTCCATCAAGAGCTTATGCATCCTTAAGTCAATTGTTGGATACTTCATTGTTCTTGTTGCTCTTGAGATCGGCACAATTTTTAAAAATTACGTTTTAATTGGCTATTACACTGTTAGTAAAGTGATATTGATTTTCGTAGGCTGATTTTATACCAACCGTGATAAACTCTTCACTAAGAGCTTTCCTGCCCTCTTTGTTAGGAGGGCGAGAAGTACTTTAAAAACATTTTAGCCAATTCTGAGGACCAATCATCAATGCAAGCCCAATTCTAATATTTATCAAGTGATTAGCGAGCCTCTGGTGTCGGTCGACCGGGGATAAAGGTGGGTGAGCGCTTTGTGGTGTCTCCCTCCCAGGCTGCTGTAGATTGCTTGCCTGCGGCCACCTGAGTACTGGCTCGCGTCCCCGGCGGCTCAGGTGGCATTCCAAAGCGACCCACGCGGCCACAAGGGGGCGCGCTGAGGCCTCACGTCCGCACGAGGAGGGCTCCAGTGCGCGGAGAGAGAGTGGCCGCCTGGGGGCGCTGTTCTAGACATTGGGAACATAGGGATACCCAAGGCAGGCCGCGAGCTCATACTCTGAGGGTCGGGGTGTCAGGGGGCCGGTGGTGGAGACAGATATAGATCATTTCAGGGTGTAATAAATTCAATGGAGAAGATAGATCGGGTGACAGGATGGTGACTGAGGGTACTCCTTAGACAAGGTGCTCAAGGACACTCCTCTGAGGTTACATCCAAATGTCAGAGGCCGAGGGCAGCCCGGGGAGGACAGCTTCAGGCAGAGGACACGTGGTACCCAGGGGAGGAGGCGGGTGGGACTGAGGATGGGGAAGGAGCCGGCGTGGGCGAGGGACAGGAGGGAGAAGCAGGCAGAAAGTTCCGGGGCAGGGCGTGGCGCGGGCTGGGGACTTGCCAAGGGAAGACTGGGGGGCGATGGCATGCAGGACCTGCAGCACAGGCGTTGCGTGAAAGGAGCAAGGTGAAGGTGGCGTTGGGCAGGTCTGGCTTGTGGGGACGAAGGTAACAGGACGGAGATGCACAGCTGTTTGAATTTGCAGAAATACTGGAATACTAAGAAATTTTTTTATAAAAAAGAACTTTGGGGGAAAGAGGAAGAGGGAACAGGGTGGACGGAGACGAGGGTGGGAGAGAAAGCGTCATCCAGCTGCCGAGGTGGGGACAGACCACAGACCGTGGGAGGCAGGCGCCAGCGGGTGGGGTGACGGGTGCGGCCACGACTGGGGGTGTTGGGACAGATACGCTGTGCCCTGTGGGACTTTTGTGTATCAGAGGGCCTGTGATTCAGTGTTCCCAAGGGACATCTTGCCGGCCAGGGATGGTGGCTGCTGTAGCCAATGGCCAACCCCCCCCCCCACAATGACAAGGTTGACAACAATGCTTAGTACGTGTGTGCCCGGCTAGTCTATGCTCTGCACTTCAACTTCACAGTAACCCTAGGAAGTAGGTCCTGTTATAACCATCTTCACCGTACAGATGTGGACACTGAGACACAGGTTAAGTGACTTGCACGAGATCACACACATGGCATTTGAATCCAGGCAGTAACTTTAGAGTCCATGCTCTTAACCGCCATGATATGCTGTTTCCCAATCCTGTTGGTATAGCCTTGTTCTCAGTTATTAATAATTGTATCGCCCTTTAGACTGGATATCTCAGACGATCGTGAGCAGACACTAACACCTTAGTATGAATTAGTCAATCTCGTCTGTACTGACCCCATCACTGAAGAGTAACAATCACTGCTTTGGTTTAGGTGGGATAGGAGGTAAATGTTAATATTTGGGCTCTGGAGTCACAATGCCGAGGATTGAAACCCAGCACCACCATTTCCCAGCGGTGTGACTGTGGGCAAGTGACATCACTAATCTGGGTCTCAGTTTCCTCATCTGTGAAGTCCCTATTTCCCCGATGAAGACACCGAGAGGCTTAACACATGGCACGCCCAGGAATTTAGATCCTGGGTCTTGAGCACAGGCCGCCCCCACAAAGATGAGGAACCAAAAACAGGTTCCGTGAGGGGGAAGTCGTAAGAGTCCCCAGGGCCCAAGTGGGGTTTTCTGGGACATGGGCCCAGGCACTGGGATGCCTGGAGGAGCGATTGGTTCATCCTTGACGTTTCTATGCATTTGTGTGGAGGAAAGGGGCACTGAAGGCTTTGAGATCTGCCTGCACAAGGACACAAGGTCACCTGACGGACAGGCCAGGGCACCCCTGGGTGTTCCTCTCTTTCAAGAGCATCTTCTCTTCCTGCCAGATGGGAGCCCCGGTCCCCCTGGGAGGGACGCCTGGTCCCGGCGGGGCAGCTGACTGGCACAGGGTGGGGGTGGGAGCCGGGGTCAGTACAGACGAGACGGGCGATGTGCTTTGTCCTGGGGCGAAATATCCCAGAGGAGAGACCAGCCCTGGCCCTGCCCCAGTCCCAAGCACAGCCGCAGCCCCACTCCAGTCCTGACTGTACCCGACTGGGACCACTGGTATGACCAGACCTGTTACTAAAATGTTGAAATACTTCCGCAGCTTTGGTAAATAGCCACAACCCACTTCTGATGGCCTAGCCTCTGCCCTGGGACTCTCCAGGCCTCTCCACGCCCCAGCATGAGAAGATCAACCCGGGTTCAGTAGGGGGCTTCCCTGACCCAGCTCTGGGGGACATTGTCCATCCTGCCAATGTCGGTATTTGCCTGGATCTTCCCCGATAGCAATCCCTCCGCCCACAAGTTCAGGGTCCTCAGATAGGGGTTCCCATTTCACGCAACTCCTATGCATCCTTCAAAGCCCTCCCTTAATGCTACTTCCTTCAGGAAGCCCTCCCAGATTTCTTCACCACCCCAAGAGTGAACAGATGCCTCCCCAGCTAGGGCTGCCTAGTCTCTCGGGCCATCCAGCACACCTTGCTCGAACCCTCTGCACTCCGGCCCTTCTCTCGCACTGGCGCGTGAGCGTCTCATCTCTGTAGCCTCGGCACCAGCAGCCACGCCAAGCACACAGTGACTGCCCAGTAAATGTCACAGAGCAGACGACGATTTGTTCTCGGCGTGACGACTTGCGTTGAGCTGATTATCAGCCGCGTTTGGTCATGTGCATCTCCCCTGGCCCAGGGATCCGGGCCGTGGTTCCCGCAGGAGCCCTGCTGGCTGGGACCGGCCAGGCGGGGGGAGGGGGGGGAGGACAGGACGTGAGTCCTGGGGGCTCGGGGCCACAGGGCCGCTTCTCATGCTCTCTGGCCCAGGAGGAGTGACTCTCCATCTGGCAGGCCCAGCTGCGGCGCGGGGACAAGAGGACAGTGTGGGGACACGAGGACACAGCGGGGGGAGAGGGAGGTTGAGAGGGGGCAGCCGGGATGACCAGGGAGAAGAAGGACAGCCACACGGTGTCACTGTCACAGACCATTAAATACAACTTATAAACAAGCCGGGGCGGTGGGGAGGGGGTCAGGGGTGCGCGGTGCGGGCGCGGTCCTGGCGGGGGCTCAGGCTGCTGTCGCTGGAGGGGCTGGGCTGGCGGGGGCCCGGCTGCTTGTGGAGGCCTCGCAGCTTCGCCAGCAGCTCCCGGGTGAAGTCCTGGGGACAGGGTGGGGACGCTGAGGACACGGGAGTGGCAGGGGCACCCCCGCCACAGCCCCTCGGCCCTCCTCCTGCTCTCTGGTAGAGGCGACAGAGGAGAAAGTGAGGGGGGAGACAGACAGACAGACAGACATGGGGGAAGAGATGCAGGGAGAGACAGACGGGCTGGCGGGGGACTGGGAGAGACGGGGCAGGTGGGGGGACAGCAGAGAGAGACGGAGGCGGACAGAGACACAGACACAGAGGGAGAGAAAAACAGAGAGACACTAGAGACCGCGGGAGGCAGACACAGGGACAGAGGAAGAGACGCAGAGTGACGAGTGGCATATTTCTCAGGCCAAGAGGGACCAGGAGGGTCCCCAGAGATAGAGGCCTGACCCGGCTCCAGGGTGGACAGACGCTCGGTGACGTTTGTCCCTCGGGCTGCCCAGAGCTGGATAGAGAAACATGAATATTTTTCCCTTTTAAAGCAGGGAAGGAAGTGGGAGGGTCGGGCCGCTCCGCTTCCGGGCCTGGAAGGCCGGCGAGGCCCGGCTGGGCTGGGAAGGGAGCCCCGGGGTGCTGGAGGCAGGAGACGGGGAGACAGAGGGAGGCCGGCCCAGGGACTGGCAGCCCGGAGGACAGAGCGCAGCAGAGAGGCAGGAACAGGACAGGGATGGGGGAGGAGATTAGGAGCCGGCAGCAGAAGGGGTGGGAGGGAGAGACACGTAGGAGGGACACAAAGGACCCCCCTGGAGACCAGGAGCTGTGAGAGAGAGCTCCCCAGAGTTCCCTCTGCCTGTCCCCCTCAGGGTCCAGGGGGACAGGACAGGGCCTGTAACAGGGCAAGGGATACTCACCTCAGTGGGGTTTGTGCACGACTTCAGGAGTCCCTAAACAAATCCCCCCCGCAAAAAAAAAACAAAAAAAAAAACCCAGTAAGTGACTAATACCTACCTCCGCTCCAGCCCCTTCCCTCTCCCCAGAAGCCCCAAGGCAGCAAGACAAATGTAAGTCAGACTCCAGGGTGGACTGCCCACCTGGCTTCAAGGAAGGAGCAGCACAGCTGGATGACCTAAGCTATGCAGGCAGGGTTAGGTGACTAGATTCAGAGAGGAGGAGAGGGTCACACAGCCTAAACCATGACAGCGAGGACACGGCAGCCAGACTGCCCGGGTTTGACTCCCCGCTCTACTCCTTCTGAGCTGAGGGACCCTGGGGCAAGTGACTCAACCTCTCTGGGCCTCATTTTCCTCATCTGGAAAGTGGAGACTATACTAGCGCCCACCACTTGGTAGGGTTTTGTGAAGATTAAATGAGTTAATAAGTGAAAAGTAATGGAACCAGTGCCTGGCATATAGTAAGTGCTCAATGAACACATTAACTATTGCTATTACTTTTAGGGGGCTGCAAAGTGAAGAACGAGGGGCAGCTTTCACCCCACCTACTTGGATTTTCCGGCTTCTCTCGTCTTCACTCTCTAATTCCAGCAGTTCATCAATGTTGACCTCATCAGGCATGTCTGCCTCCTAAGGCGAGGAGGGAGGGTGGTGAGGGTCCCCATCCCCGCCCTCCCTTGCCCTTGTCCCGGGCTCTGGGGGAGCCCCACGGGCCCCAGAGCCCAGCTGGCGGGATCTGGAGCAACAAAGTGGCAGTCGCGGACAGCACCGCCAAGGCGGGAACATCTGGGTGCTGGGGGAGGGGTGACAGATGGAATGAGGGAGGCCTGGGCCCTGTACCAGCCGGACGCTGCGCCCATGGGCCCTGGGGCTGGCACGGGCCTTTCCCCTTGGCCCCGGTTCCCACAGAGGAAGCAGGCCCCTGCGGTCTTGGAACGGCAGATCTGGGACTCGGGAGAGGGGCTGGCTTCTGCCCTTTCAAGGAAAAGTCTGAGCGCTAGGTGCGGGGGAGGAGGAGGGCCTGGCAGGCCGGAGCCTGCTGGGGCGGCCCCTTCCCCCAGGGGACAGGACAGGAGGGGGGGCTTGCGCCAGCCCCAGGGCCAAAGTGCAGCCTGGGGAGTCTGGCGGGCAGAGGCACACCCAGGCCCCCCGATGTGGGTGGATGGGATGAGTCACATGTCCAGCTCTGAGCGGCCAAGAAGGGACGCCTAGTATGTCCTTTAGGGGCAGTGGCCCAAAGGCAGGCTGGCTCGGGACCCTTGCCGGGGACGGGACCCAGCTGCTGAGGCTACAGATTCCTCCCTCCCCCACCCAAAGTCCTGTCGTCGGCCTCAGGGCTGGGTGGTTGGGGGTTCGCCAGTGGTGAAGAGGGTTCGGCAAAGGCTGGGCGCGTCTGTGCGTGTGTGACACACGTGTGCATCACTGCCTGTGGGCCAGAGCCCGAGGCCAGGGGTCCAGGGCTGGCTGAGGGTGCACAGGTATGTGGCATCTACAGTCCCCCCAGGTGTGAGGTGTGTGGCTCTGGCTTGCGTGTGTCTGTCTGTCGTCATGTGTCCAGGGTGAGCTGTAGTGCCCGCCATCTGGTGATGGCCTCATAGGACATCACCATCTCAACACAGGGAGCTGTAGTTTGTGCTCTTGTGTGCCCATGGGCAGCTGTGGCTTCCGCCATCGTACGTCCCTGTGTGCCTGTCGCTGACACTGCTTCCTGTCTGGGTGCATCTACATGCGCCCTTGCTTTGTGCCTCTGAGTGGCTGTAGCATCTGTCACTGTGTTTGTAGGTGGTCGTGGCTTTTTCTTTAGGTGACAACGGATGGTTGTAAATCGAGTCATTTTACATCCAAGGGTAGCTATCGCCGCTGGTATTGTCTGTCCCAACAGCTGGGACCGCTGTGTATCTGTGAACAGCTGTAACTTGAGTCATTTCCTGTCCGCATGTAGTTGTGTTGTAGTGTTGTGTGTCTGCACATGGCTGTGGCCTGTGCTGTTGTGCCCGTGGGTGGCCGGGGCTGCCGCATTTGTTGATCTGCGAGTGACCACAGCTTGCATCCTTGGGAGTTCGTGTATGGCTGTTGCTTCTGTCGCTGTGTCTGCGTGGCGACAGCTTCCATCACCGGGCACAGACGTGTGTGTGCTGTTCCTTCCTTTGCTGCGCTCTCCCCGTGGTCGCGTCTCCCCTGTCGCTACATCTGTGCTGGTCGTGAAGACGGCCCCCTCCCCCTGCTCCGTCTGCAGACATGGCCGTTCTGGCTCCCCAGGTTTTCCTCCTCACCCCCATATGCTAACCCCTGGCCCTTCCCAGGTGTTTGGACACATCTCTGGGGACTCGAGTTTGCGTGCGTGTGCGTGTGTGTGTGTGTGTGTGTGTGTGTGTGTGTCTACCCACAAGCCGAGTGCCACTGACACCGGACGCCCAAGCTAGTGACTGCCCGGCCCCGGGTCGCGTGTCCTCTTGTGCGCACCAGGCTGCATGTGCACCAGCGGGCGTGCACCAGGCCCCCAGGAGCGCAGGGTCCCGACGACGCCCAGGCTCGGTCTGTCCCGGACCGCCGCCCCCCCGCCCCCCAGCCCCCACACCCTCCGCGCCTCACCCTGCCGCGGTACAGCTCTTCCAAGCGCCCGTCGATCCACTTTTCCACGTCCAGCCGCCGCTGCAGCTCCCGCCGGTCATACTTGACGGTGACGCGCGCGTGCCGTTTCTGCAGCGCCCCCGGGCTGCCCCCCGGCCCGCGGGCGCGCGACGGAGCCTGCAGCTTGCTCAGCACGCGCTTGCCCAGCCGCTGCGCCGCCATCCCCGCGCTGCCGGCCGGCGCGGCTGTGCGCCCCCGCCGCGCCCGGGGAGCCTCTTACTGGCCGGGGCGGGGCCGGCCGGGGGCGGGCGCTCGGCTCGCGGGGCCCGGCCCCGCCCCTCCCGCCCGGGCCTCAGTTTCCCCGTCTGCGGAGCGAGCGAGGGCAGGCCGCGGCTCGAAGCCGACGCGCACGGCCGGTTCAGGTATGGGCAGGGTCCGAGGGTCCCCTGGATCCCGGGGACGGGCGGGGTCCCGGGACGGACGCTCGGGGACCCAGCCTGTCTGCGCCCTCTGGCGGCCGCGGGGCGCGGTGCAGGAACCCCCGCGCCGTTTTTCCCTGCGAGGGAAGGTCAAACCGTAGCACTTCGAGCCATCATTTGTTCATTCGTTCATTCACTCATCCATCCGTCTGCCCGTTTGTTCATTTATTCACTCATTCAACTCAACAAACAGGCGGGGCGTGAAGCTTACCTCGGTAATCCTAGCACTTTGGGAGGCCGGGGAGGGAGGATCACTGGAGGCCAGGTGTTCAAAGCGATCCTAAGCAAGAGCGAGACTCAGTCTATACTAAAAATAGAAAGCCTAGCCGGCGTATTGGCACGCGCCCGCGGACCTAGTTACTTGGGAGGCTGAGGCACAAGGATCACTTGAGCCCAGGAGTTGGAGGTTCCTGTGAGCTGTGATGACGCCACTGCACTCTAGCCTGGGCAACAGAGTGAGACCTGGTCTTAAAAAAAAATTTTTTTTTCTGAAATAGATTGTGGTAATAGTTGCACAACTCTTGGAATATATTAAACACCGTTGAAGTGTATGGTATGTGAGTTGTATCTCAATAAAGCTGTTTCATTAAAAAAAAAAAAAAAAAAAGAACTATCCATACCTCCCCATTGCTCTTGAGCCTAAAGGCCAAACTCCTTAGTTTAGCAGTCAAAGCTCTGCTGGGAACAGTCCCATCACAGACACTCGCACTGGCAGTCCCCTCTGCCAGGAAAGATCTTGCCTAGCATGGCGTCAGTAAGATACACTCCTTTATCTCCCTCAAATGTCACCTGTTCAGTGAGGTCTTCCCCAGCGAAGCTATTTCACACTGCAATTTGTGCCCCTTACCTGGTTCTGTTTTATTCATAACACTTATCGCTTTCAAGCAGTTATAATTTACTTATTTAATTTATCCTTTGTTTCCCAACTAGCGGTGTACCAAAGGCAGGGTGATAGGAGTGGTTCATCTTGGGTATAGGCAAAAAGGGGACACTGCCTGTAGAGAATTTAAAAATAAAGATAAAACTGACCAAAAGTTGGTCTAGTTTTTTTTTTTTTTTTTTTTTTGAGACAGTCTTACTGTGTTGCCCAGGCTAGAGTGCCATGGCGTCAGCCTAGCTCATAGCAACCTCAAACTTCTGGGCTCAAGTGATCCTCCTGCCTCAGCCTCCCGAGTAACAGGGACTACAGGCATGTGCCACCACACCTGGATAATTGTTTTCTATATATTTTTAGTTGGCCAATTGACTTATTTCTATTTTTAGTACAGATGGGGTCTCAACATTGCTCAGGCTGGTCTCAAACTCCTGACCTTGAGCGATCCACCCGCCTCGGCCTCCCAGAGTGCTAGGATTACAGGCGTGAGCCACCACACCCGGCCCTAGGTCTAGTTTTTATTACACTTTCCACTGATAATTCTAAATCATGTTAGTGGTAAAGTAATCCTCTCCCAGGAAAACAAAATCTTTTGTTTGTCTACTTTCTAAATAATTGATGCAATTACTGTTGAGTTATAATAATATATATCCAAACTTCAAATTAGATATTTTTATTGCTCTATCCTTTAGTAAACATCATTGTTTATATTAGTTTTCTATGGCTTCTTTAACAGATTAGCACAAATGTAGTTGGCTTTAAACAGGACACATTTATTATCTCATAGCTCCTGATCCAGTCCAAGCGTGGCTTAGCTGGGCCCTCTGCTCAGGCATTGGCCAGGGCTGCAGTCTCACCAGAGGCTCGACTGGGGAAACATCTGCTTTCAACCGCTTGCAGTCATAGGGATGAGGTTTTCTTTTTTCTTTTCTTTGTTTTTTTTTTTTTTTTTTTTTTTTTGAGACTGTCTCACTCTGTTGCCCGGGCTAGAGTGCTATGGGCATCAGCCTAGCTCACAGCAACCTCAAACTCCTGGGCTCCAGGGATCCTTCTGCCGCACCCTCCTGAGCAAGCTGGGACTACAGGCACGCGCCACCATGCACGGCTAATTTTTTTTTTTTCTATTTTTAGTTGCCCGACTAATTTCTTTCTATTTTTAGTAGAGATGGGCTCTTGCTTTTGCTGAGGCTGGTCTCGAACTCCTGACCTCAAGCAATCCTCCCACCTCAGCCTCTCAGAGTGCTAAGGCGTGAGGCACCATGCCTGGCCAGGTTTGAGGTGTTCATATTCTTGCTGGCTATCAGCCAGCATTGATCTCAGCTCCTAGAGGCCACCTACAGTTCTTTGACATGTGGCCCTTTCCATGAGTCCTCTTACAAATAGTCAGCTTACTTCCTTAAAGCTAACAAGACAAGAGACTTTCTTTCTTCAGATTGTAAAAAGGAGTCATATAAGATTAAGTAATTGTGGGAGTGACATGCCATCTCCTTTGCCATATTGTGTTGGTTAGAATCAAGTCCCAGGTTCTACTTACACACAAGGAAAGGGATTATATAGGGTGTGACTATGGGGGCTGCCCTAACATCTATTTGCCACAATGTTCTATAGAGAAGTTAACATAGAGAACTTCTAGGTATATAGTTGACTCCTGACACATGAAAACTCAGCTGCTATAAGTATTCCTTTTGAAAATAAGTTCTGGCTGGGAGCAGTGGCTCATGCCTGTAATCCTAGCACTCTGGGAGGCCGAGGCGGGAGGACTGCTCAAGCTCAGGAATTCGAGACCAGCCTAAGCAAGAGCAAGACCCTGTCTCTACTAAAAATAGAAAGAAATTAGCTGGACAACTAAAAATATACAGAAAAAATTAGCCGGGCATGGTGGTGCATGCCTGTAGTCCCAGCTACTCGGGAGGCTGAGGCAGAAGGATTGCTTGAGCCCAGGAGTTTGAGGTTGCTGTGAGCTAGGTTGATGCCATGGCACTCTAGCCTGGACAACAGAGTGAGACTCTGTCTCAAAAAAAAATAATAATAATAATAATAATAAAATAAAAATAAAAAACTAAGAAAATAATAATCCTTACATGATTATTATTGAAAATAGTTTTCTGGTAGAGAGGAAGTGGTATAAAAAAAGTATCCACTCCAGGTATCAAATATGCTGTGTCCATCACTCTTCCCAACATTATAATGCAAGTTCCAACAGACCCAAAATTTTGCTTTGTTTACTGTTGTATTTTCTCCAGCATCTACAGTAGTACCTGGCTCATAGCAGGTGCTCAATGAATGGACATATGTGTGAATGAATAAATAAATGAATGGAGGTGTCTGTGCCTTCTCCCCTGCCTCAACCACTCAGCACATTCCTGTCTGTCGTTAAGCTCAAGCCTACGCTCAGTGGCACTGGGTGGCAGGAGGCATTCAAGTGCTTGGAAAGAACTTTTGCCTAACATTCAGACCCTTGACCTTGAGTCCCTGGTCCTCACTGCAAGATCAAAGAAGATGGCTGGCATAAAACTTTAATTGTTTAAGGTAAATACCATTTTGATAACTCAGTTACGCCTCTTCATGTATTATTATGCCAAGAGGGAGGCTGAATAATGGGAGTGGCTCTGGCTCCCAGAATGCCCTGTTATCTCAAGACCTTTGCATTTGCTGTCCCTTGGCCCATATCATCCTTTTGAGGTCATTATCAAAGGCACCCCTCACAGAGCCCTACCTCCACCACCCAGTTCAAATGATCTTATTTTCAGCCGGGCGCGGTGGCTCACGCCTATAATCCTAGCACTCTGGGAGGCCGAGGCAGGCGGATTGCTCAAGGTCAGAAGTTCCAAACCAGCCTGAGCAAGAGCGAGACCCTGTCTCTACTATAAATAGAAAGAAATTAATTGGCCAACTAATATATATAGAAAAAAAATTAGCCGGGCATGGTGGCACATGCCTGTAGTCCTAGCTACTTGGGAGGCTGAGGCAGGAGGATTGCTTGAGCCCAGGAGTTTGAGGTTGCTGTGAGCTAGGCTGACGCCACGGCACTCACTCTAGCCTGGGCATCAAAAAAGCGAGACTCTGTCTCAAAAAAAAAAAAAAAGATCTTATTTTCCATCCCAGCCCCCAATTTATTAATATTTCCCTCATAACGCTACTACAGTGTTTTCAGTAAGAATGCATTTATTTTAATTATCCTGTTGGCTGTCCTCCACTCCTATGCCTGCCCCACTCCATCCCCCTTTGGAAAGTCAGCTCATAAATCCCCTCTTCCAGGAAGCCCACCCAGCCCCCCAAGCTGGGTCAGCTGTCTCCTCTGAGCTCCCCTCATCTAAAGTCCGATCTCTCCGCCTGTGCTTCCGTGTCACAGTCCGTCACAATACAGATGCCACTCTATGGCTGCCTGGTGAAGTATTTGTCTCCTTATCTGTACTGGGAACCCCAGAGGCAGGGCCTGGAGCTTATTGTTCTTTCATGTGTCTCTCCCTTCCTCCAGGAAGACCTTCTTGGCCCTCCCTCTTTCAGGCTGGATGGGGACCTCGTCTTCGGCCATCTCGGCCGGATCACTCAGCACGGGCTTTCCCCAACACAGCCTTAAACCACTCTGCCTATGATTCCGCCACCACTACTCTGGGCTGTTCTGTCTAGCGACACAGGGACCAGTATGGCGTGGCCACCGCTGGCTCCCAAGCATTGTGCCGCCGAGCAGGCGCTCAGTGAATGGTGAATTTAGGCAGGAATAAATCCTTCACCCTCAAAGCACGGCAGAGGCAAAGCAGGCAGAAAGCCACAGGTTTCCAAGATACGCGTGGTTTGCCGCCCCCTCCTCCCACCCTGAGGCCCAGCTCAGAAGCCGAGGCCCTCAGAGCGCGTTCCCGAGCCCACGGGCAAGGGTGGCAGATGCCCTGGCGGTACCCGGGGAGGGAGGGGCCCTCCCCCAGCCAGGTCCCACGCGGGGCGGAGCCCACGCAAGCCCCGCCTCCTCCCCCAGCGGCAGGGGCGGGCACAGGTGCGCCAAGGGCGGGGGAGGGCTGCTCAGGTGCCTGCCCTCTGCGCCTGCGCCCTACACGCCCCGCCTCGCCAGGTGCGCCCGCCCCCTGCCCGGCCGGCCACCTTCGGTAGCTGCTGCCAGGCGTCCGCCATTGGCTCCGCCGCCCTCAGGAGCGTTCGGCAGTGTTGAGGGGCGCTGAGCGGTGGGGAAGAGTCACTGAGTTGTCGCCGGGGGGCAAAGGGGCGAGTGACGAGCGGACTGAAGCACTGAGCGCGTGGAAGGCAGCGTATCCGCACACCGAAGGCCGAGAAAGGGCTTCCAGAGGCTTCGGCACCTTGCGGACGCTCCGGCCGCGCCCGCACCTGAACTCGAGGCCCTCTAGTGCGCGTGCGCGTGCGCGGCAAGGGTCTTCCCGCCCCTGCTCGCGAGACCCCAACGGCCGGCGGCTCGAGGCCTCGCGTGGGCGTCCTGGCGGAGCGGGTCATGGCGCAGCTGTGTGGGCAGCGGCGGTGCCGGGCGCTCCTCGCTCTGCTGGCATCGCTGCTCCTCTCCGAGGCCTCGGCGGCCGACGGAGAACGTGACATCCGCGGTGAGGGCAGGGCGGGGGTCCTGGGAAGAAAGGATGGCGGGGCGAGGGGGAGAGGGAGGCTGGAGGCGGGCGTGAGGGGGCAGGGTCCGGGGGATAAATTGGTGTGAGCGCGAGAATTGGCGGGGGAGGAAATTGGGGGCGACTTAGCGGCGTTCAGGAGGTGTGGTGGCGACGGTCCTGGGGATTGAACCTTGAGACGAGCTTTGGGCGTCCTTGAGAACGTGAGGACGGGCGGAGGCCCGTGGGGTAAGAAAGTTTCCTTCGGGTGAGGGAGGAGACGGGAGCTGTTGACCAAGGAGGAGTGGCACTGGCCTTTCCTGTGGCAGGAATGGGGTGAGGAGCCGGTATGGACGACCAGCCTCTTCCTGGCAGCGGAAAGTTCCATGGCCAAAGAAAACCCAGGGAGGCCAGACCTGAGAGGGTGGGGCTTCGATTAGGTGACCTGGTTGCCGTTTTAGCCTCTGTGAGGAGGCCCCCACGTTTTTGGAGGTTGGACATCAACCTCTCCAGGACCTTTTTCTAAAAAGTTTAGCTGCAGTGGAGTAGGTGCCCAAGAGGGAAGGTGTTTTTCAGTGATAGTCAAAGGAAGGAGGAGAAAGAAGCAAGTGTTGGAGGGGAGGAAATTGTGCAAGGGTGATGGCGCCTTGGGGTAATAGTATTGGCATTGAGCAGCTGGAATTGGATTCTTTGGATTGGCCCTTAGAGGTTGGTGGTGGATAAGGTGATTTAAAACCCTGCACTTTAAGGAAGTGTGGCCTGAAAGGTCTCTTTGAAGAAGTGTTGTTATAACCTTAACTGCTTCAGACAAGCACCAGCAGGTTTTGAAAAGAGCTCTCTTGAAAGAAGAATTCATTGGTTCAGCAAAACTGACTGAGTCCCTGCTGTGTGTCAGGGATGGGGTGCTGGCACTGGTGATAACAGTTGCTTCAGACAAGCCAAGTTCCTGAATTCACGGAGCTTACATTCCGGCGGGAGAGACAGTGAGTGAACATTTAAGTAGCACTTGCCACAGGAGTTAAATTACTAAGAAGTAAACGAACAGGGAGAAGCACACAGGGTGACGAAAGATGAGAGGGGTGGCTTTCACTTAGGTGGTCAGGGGAGGTCTCTCTGAGGAGGGTGACATCTGAGCTCTAACATGAAGAATGAAGAGGCGGTAGCCACACAAAGACCTGGGGAACCAGTGTCCAGTTGGAGGTAATGGAGCACGAAGGTCTTGAGGCCAGAACAAGTGTGGTTGTATTGAAGAGAAAGAGCCAGCGTGGCTGGAGCAGGAGAGAGGGAGGGGGAAATTGGAGGAGGTTGGGAGGTGGGGAAGTAGGCAGGAGCCAGACTGCCTAGGGCTTTATAGGCCAGTGTACTGGGTGAAAAAAAGAGAGAAAGCAGGATGTGAGTAGGTGCCAAGTCATTGCCTGTGGTAGCTTCTGGTTTTCCTGTGCCTGAGGCAGGAAAAAAAAAAAAAAAAGAGTTGGTGGGGAGAGGCTCAACTGTAGGGGAGCAGGAATCAGGAATGCAGGTGGTGACCATCCTAGCAATCTGAACCAGAATTTGGCAGCCCTTTTGGACTTTTTCAAATTAAGTAATTATGCTAAGATGTACCTGGTCTCTGATACATTTGGTGCTTCCTCTGAGCTCGGCTGTGTCGTTTAATCCTTGAAACAGCCTGGTGCAGTAGTGAAGTTGTAGACCTTGTCTAAGGTCACACAATAGTAGTATTTCACAAAGCCAGGTCTGACTGCACAGGCCTTCTCTGTTCACAGTGGCCTCCCTGACTGCAGTCACTGGCTGGACCTACTGACCTTTCAGAAGTACTAGTGTCTGGCTGGGTGAACTAATGCCCTCACTTATCTGAAGTTCTGTTTGTTTGAAAGCTTGAACAACTTCATCTGAGGCAGGAGGCAGTTTTGATTTCTCTCCCCACTCTTTTACGATTGCTTTGGTTTTCTCAGGAAGCAAGGTCAGCCCCCGCCCGCTAAGAGGTGTTTCTCCAGCCACATGCAGCTGCACAGGTGCTGCCGGAGGGAGGAGTATGTGGAGAGGGGGAAGTGCTAGAGAACGTATAAGGGGTGATTGTAATAGTTGTGCAAGGAATTTAATCAGTATGAAGACATGAGGGGGCTGAGAGGCTGTGGAAAGGTGGTGGTGCTAACAGGTTGTTGGAGTTGAGGTTCTGGAGAGAAAACCTAGAAAAGCAGGATATAGTGGGCATGAGATGCATGAAGTTGAGATTCGGAAGAGGTTGCAGTTATTGAGACAAGGTCTAGGAGTGACCACGAGAAGGAGGGACGGACGGGATCATCACCGTAGGAGAAGTCAGGAAACTGGCAGGCTATGGAAATCACCAGGAATGATGATAAGAGCAACTTGAGAGGAAAGTGTGGAGAAGAGAGGAGGGATGACCTGGGTTAGCAGATGACGCGCAGGGTGGGGTGGTGAATGATCTACTCTGATGACATAAGATTCGCAGCTGGGGGCTTCTAGGGAAGAAGAGTTGAAGCCCCTCCAAGGAGCAAGGAGACCTACTCACTTGGAAGGGCCACAGGAGGCATGTCCTCAGGGGAGAGCCAGATTCTGGTTAGTGTAAGAAGGTGGCAAGAATGTTTGGTGCCCAGGAGTTGGGGGAGGGGAAATGGGGACAAAACAGGTTGTGTGGGGCTAAGTGCTAACTCAGGAGTCTGGGGCTTCTTGTGATAATCATCCTATAGTCTGAGATAGTCTATGATTGACGTGTTGGTGAAGCTCCAAGTGGTGGAGGGCAGGTAGGAAGGGTGTGGTGGTTGCACTGGCACTTGTAGGCTTGGCAAAGTGTCCCGACTCTAAACCTCTGCAGACAGAGGTAGGGAAAGCTGATCTTGCACCAGGTGAGAATGCTCCCTGATCTAGTCTTCAGGGGAGAATTCTAGGCTGCAGTGGAAAGCATGCAGAGATGATAAACTGACCACTCCCAGGGAGTCTCACACAACCTTTGTGTGACTTGTACGGTTTCCAGAATTGGAAATTTTTTGTGTAGAAGTTTGGGCCAAGTGTGGTGACTTATGCATGTAATCCTAGCATTTTGGGAGACCTAGGCGGAAGGATTGCTTGAAGCCAGAAGTTTGAGACTAGCCTGAGCAACATAGGGAGACCCTGTCTCTACAAAAAATAAAAAAATCAGCTAGGCATAGTAGCGTACACCTGTAGTCCCAGCTACTCAGTAGGACAGCTGAAGCAGGAAGATCGCTTCACTTGAGCCCAGGAGTTTGAGGTTGCAGTGAGCTATGATGATGCCACTGCACTCTAGCCCAGTGACAGAGCAGGATACTGTTTTTTGTTTTTGGCTTTGCCCGAAAAATATAAAGATATGGTGGAACCAGACCAGAACCCAGGCCTGTGTTCCTACCTGGCATTCATGGGCTGGAGCTTAGTGCCTCTTTGGGCAGGGTATATACTACTCCTACGCCCTTCTTCATCTATAGTAACTTAGCCTGCCTCATTGCAGTGACCTGCCTCCTCTCCATCTCTGTAGGCCTTTGGGTTGTGACCCCCACCATAACAATATGTTCAGTAAAAGGAGGTAGGCAACACCTAATAGTTCTTGATGAATTGTACAGTATAGTGAGTATGTATGTGTGTGTATTATGACTGTTAGGGAAAAACCTTTTATCAGTTTTTTTTTTTTTCTCTTTTCCCCAGGTGACAAATCCCTGGTATTTGGAGGCCCTGAGATATGTAATTTTGATCAATACAAGGTCAGATAATGTATTTCCTCTTCAGAATAGAACCTTGAAGATTCCTTTAGGGAGTGGTCAGTTAAGTGTAGTTCTTGCTGCCAATAGCTTTGAGCTGGGCCATCAGAAATTGTGATAATGGTTAACTGGCTCATGGTCCTTTGTTAATTGTTCTTGGGGATTTCCACTGGAGGAGAGAGGACAGCAACATTCATTTGAGAGCCTTTCAGTTTCAGTTAACCTCCTGGGTTAATTACAGCTTCCCCAGAACCTAAACTAAAAGGCGAACTTCCCAGCAGTTCTCCAATAAACATATTAGTTGCCATTCTTTCTAGCCCTTCCTCCTCACCCGGCCCCCAGGATGGTTGTGACCCTGGTGGTCAAAGATAAAATGACAGATAAGAGCTAAAGTGCAGCTGGTGTTGGTGATCAGCTGGGGCTTCTCCAAAGTAGCCTCTTACATCATTCCTGTTCTTCATAGAGGAGGTGCTTGTCCTGCTTGCAGGCAAGGCGGTTTGGTTCCAGGACAGTTTGAAATATTTATTGATTTAGTCAACAAATGTTTATTGAGCACCTACCAAGCGCCAGGAACCGTTTCCAGCTCTCAAAATAGAGCACAGAACAAAATAGACCCCTCATCCATGGTAGTTACGTTGTAGTGAGAGGAAGCCAATATGATAAAGGACCAGTTGAACGTATGTCTGGTGATGAGTGCTGTGAAGAAAAGCACAGTACGGGCTGGTGTGCTTGGCACTGGAAACGTGGGCTTTGGGGCCTCAGGTGGTAACCATTGAGGGCCTTGCCTTTAGGTCTGCCAAGCGAGAGTGGCGGACCCAGAAAGCACCAGAAACATTCCTTTGCCCTGGTCAGCATGTGAACGCTCAGCCTGTGATGGAGAAGCAAATGGCTCCGCTTTCACCCTCCCCACCTGTTTCTCGGTTTACCTATCCCCATTGTGTTTGCCTTCCTGAGGCCGACAGGGGAGGGTGAGTGTAGCCTGGGATTCAGTTGGGAGGGGGAGAGAGCCCTGCAGGGGTCACACTGAAATGACTTCCATAATCCCAAGAGGCCTTGGCCCACTGAGCTGTGACCAATGCAGAATCACAGATGACCCCAGAAGCACTAGAGTATGGATTATGGACACTGTTGTAAGATGCTGGTTGCAAATGTCGTTTCAAGGGTTGTTTCTGACAAGATCTTTTTGAAAACTCCCTGTGAAGAAATGTTGGAACATAGATGCTGAAGGCCCAAGATCTTTGGGGGAGGGTGTGGAGCACTGTAATGGAAAAAAGCTTGAAAAATGTTGGTAGAGGCTCCAATAGCTTTAATCAGTTCTGGAAGTGATCCATGATTATTTCCAGAAAGGTTAAGAATACCTGAATGTGACTTAATAGCAGCCAGTTCCCTGAAAGACTTTGAAACTGCTGTTTCCTCCCACATTATTCAGATGGGCTGTTCAAGTTCTCATTATGGGTTGGGCTGAGAATAGAATTTATAGCTGTATTTTAGTGATGAATATGAAGTGACTGTGGATAGGAGTGGTGGTTTGCATTGTGCTGATGGTTTACGAAATGTAAACCTTTCTATTTAAATATTTTATATCTGGAATGCCAAGATTTTATATCTAAAACACCAAGATTTTATGAGCCTTGTAATTTAAGTTGGATTCGTCATTGTAAATGTTTTTTCCCTATAAATACCTAACGGTTAAAGTTTCTAAATTACTTGTCCTAATAATGACAACTTCCAGACACCCAAACCTAGAGGAGATGGCTAATTAGTAACTTTCTGTACTGGAAACAGAAGCACTCAGATATGTAGAACCTACCCAGCTAACAGGTGGATTTATAGATCACCTTAAAATAAGGTTGATTATAAAATAAATATCAACTTTGGAATTTGGTTTCATAGTATTAAAACAGCCTAGAGTACTCCCTGGTATACAGTACCTCTTCACTCACACAAAACATTTCAAGATGCTCTCATTCCTTGGGGAAAAGATACTTGAAGTGCAAATGGGAATCCAAAGCGTAGTGTTTCTTTTTTTTCACTCAGACTTTCTGCCTCTGGACTTACGATCTCATGATCATGTGGTGTGGCAGGAATTTGACCCGTGTGACGGTTTGCCATTGTCATATTCTAGGTGATAAGGAGTCAAGTCACTTGATGCCTTGCCCATGGTCGCACAGCAGAAAAACAAAGGAGAGGAGTAAGGGTTGAGTTGGTTGTATCATGTTTGGCTTGAGGTTGCAGGTTTGGCTTTCTGTATGTCCTTTTCCCCTGTAGCCTATCAGTTGCCATGATCAGTTGGACCCCTGGTGAGATGCATTCATTCTCTTCATTGTCATTCCCATTGTCCCAGTATTAGTCCAGTCTTTATAAAAAATAAAGTTTCTACTATTAAAAGCTTTGTGGTAAATGTTTTAAGCACTTACAGTAAATTTAAAACTCCTTTAATCTTACAGTAAATTTAAATAAAACTCCTTTAATCTTCACGACACTCTTATGATATTATACTGTGTATCAGAGAATAACCTCTTATTTGCATTCCTTTTAAGTAATGAACCTGCAAGCCTGCAGAACTTATCTTGATGGGGGGGGGGGCGCATAGAGGGAAAGCTGACTGAGTCTTCCTGCTTCATCATTCACAAGTCAATTCAAGTTACTAAGAGCAAAAGCTATTTCCCAGGCAAGGGATTGTCAAGATAGCCTCAAGATTAATGGCACATTCCACAGTAAGAAACTAAGTCTGGAGGGAGGTCACAAAAGGAGACTTTTTGCTAACAAACTTGCCCCCCCCCATTTATACTAATTAGATCTAGGCAGGTATAAATCTAGACAGGTTTGTGTCTAGAAGGTCTGTGCAGACCTTCACTTCAACTTGGGCTGAGTTATATTTATAATGTCCTCAAGATAGTTGTTTTCGCTAATGTTCCCAGCCTTTCATCTTAACCCAGGGGTCCTCAAACTTTCTAAACGGGGAGCCAGTTCACTGTCCCTCAGACCATTGGAGAATGCGCACTGTGGGCCCGGGATGAGTCGGCTGCTAAGCAGGACAGGCAGTGGTGGCAAAAACACCCAGAGGGCTGGATAAATGTGCTAGGTGGCCTGTATGTGGCCCACGGGCCGTAGTTTGAGGACTCCTGCCTTAACCCAAAGGGACATGATGATGATGGTTCCATATTCAGACCTTTGCCTTGTCTTCCTAAGCCTCAGTGGTCTGTGTGATTTTTTTTTTTTTTTTTTTTTTTAGTTAGCCAGACCTAAATCAGAGTATGGGGCTTGTTGAATCAAAGAATATAGAGTTTATTTTTGTTTGGAGTGTTGTTCCATGTTATGAACAAGGAAATAAGCACAGGGAGGTCAGGAAAACTGCCCCGGGAAGCAACAGGCAGACCGGAACTGGCGCAGTCATCGGTCTTTGCTGGAACAACTTCCCAAGTCGTAGGCTTGCTTCTAATCTGTCAAGTGACTCTTCCTTATTGTGTCACTCCTCTTTGGTAATTTCCTTTGTACCTACATGGCTTACAAACCCTCTGAGTTTAGGGTGCAATTGTAATATTTTACCTTGTGTAATTTTTTCTATCCAAGTGAGTCTTGTGGCACCTCCTTAATTGCCAAACCTGGAGGGCAAGGACCACATCCCCAGTCAGTAGGCCCAGTTTACTTTGGATGGTTCCAGTTTATGCCACGATGTGTCCCACAGAAACTATTGAGAACACCCTCTTCTATTCTGAACAGTGCCTGGGTCCAAACTATAAATTCCGTGGACACCTTTGCTTATGTGTAATAGCTATTCACCAAACACTTTCTACTTATCATTTGTTCTAGATACTAAAGGATTTAGTACATTTGATTTTATTTACCATGTAGATTAGGTTTTTTTTTGAGACGAGGATATCACTTTGTTGCCCAGGCCAGCCTCAAACTCCTGGGGTAAAGCCATCCTCCTAAGTAGCTAGAACTACAGGTGTGTGCCACAATGCCCAGCTTGAAATCCACCAATCTTTTTTTTGGAGAGTTTCGCTTTGTTGCCCAGGCTAGAGTGAGTGCCGTGGCGTCAGCCTAGCTCACAGCAACCTCAAACTCCTGGGCTCAAGCGATCCTCTTGCCTCAGCCTCCCCAGTAGCTGGGACTACAGGCATGCCCCACCATGCCGGGCTAATTTTTTCTATATATATTAGTTGGCCAATTAATTTCTTTCTATTTATAGTAGTGATGGGGTCTCTCTCTTGCTGAGGCTGGTTTCGAACTCCTGACCTCGAGCAATCCACCTGGCTTGGCCTCCCAGAGTGCTAGGATCACAGGCGTGAGCCACTGCGCCCGGCCTGAAATCAATCTTTTAACTGAAAAATTTAAGCAAATGAAAAGGACCATAATCTACCCAAATAAAACCACTGTTGACTACTAAAAAAGAAAAGTAATACATTCACAAAATAAGAATACTGCAACTACTAAATGATACAGATGAAAAAGAAAATCTTCTGTGCATGTGTGGGGGCAGTGAGGAAATGGGAAATCTCTGTACCTTTCTATTCATTTTGTTGGGAACCTACAACTGCTCTAAAAAATTTTTTTCCCCTGCCTACCCCCTAAAAATTTTTTTTTTTTAGTTTCCAAATTCCATTTATTTTTTTTCCCCTTAAGTTTTTTTTTTTTTTATTTCGGCATATTATAGGGGTATAGATTTTAAGGTTTCAGTAAATGCCCTTTCTCCCCTTCTCCCCACAAGTCTGAGTCTCTAGCATGATCATCCCCCAGATGGTGCACATCTCCCTCATTATGTATGTATATACCCGCCCCCCCTAAAATTTTTTTAAGGAAAAAGAAAAACTCTCTCCCTCCTCTAGTTCCTTTCCCTAAAGGTAGATTCATCTATGTAGCTAAATTAAAAGGTTAAAAAGGAAATCATAATATATATATAAGCCATTCCTTTGCTTTTTTCTTCTCATAGTCTGGACATTTTTCTGTACTGGAACATACACATTTGTGTATTTTTAACAGTTGTGCTTATTTCCCTGTGTGGATGTCTCATAAGTTAGCCAGTACAAACAAGATATTTTGGTGGTGAATTTTAGCTGTTGTAGGTCTGTGAATACCAAGCGCTTTGTGGATGTGGCAATAGTTGCTCCTGTTCTTTGAAACTCTTTAATTAAATGACTCTTCAGAGCTTTTCTCTGCTTTTTGATACTGAGAAGTGGTTGTAGCCTATTCTACTTTTCTGCATAAAATATGGTTTTCAAATGTCTCGGGATTACTGTAGCAAATAATTTCCCCTTGGCCATTATCCTTAGAATTCCAAGTGGCTTTAATGAAAAGAGTTGAGTTTTTAGCAATGGAAAGGTATGCTTCAGCGTTTGGGGCAAAAGGTAAACCCGAGGTGGTCAGGGCCATTATAAGGAACGAGAACTGTAGGAGTCTGCGTGGTAGGTTCTGACCACACAGATGAGACTTGATGAGTTCTGGGATGGTGGGAGTGGAAAATGTGAACAGCATGTTTTTTATAAACATCCTCTAACGAAGAAGAGATTGGCAAACTGTAGCTCGAGTTGCCGCCAGCATACAGCCTACAAGCTGGATATGGTTTTTACATTTTTTAATGGTTGGAAAAAAACAAGAATATTTTGAGACATGTGAAAACTACGTGAAATTAAATTTTAGTGTCCATAAAGTTTTATTGGAACCCAGCCATGGTTATTCATTGACATACCGTCTATGGCAGCTTTTATGCTGTGATGACAGAATAGTTGCCTCAGAGACCAGGTGAAGGCAGTCCTTACTTTGCATGTTTTCTATGTGCAGGAATTTCATTTACCTAAGTTTCATTAAATAACTGCAGGCCTCCAGCAGCAGGGTTCAAATTTCAGTGACCATGGTATGTTAACTGTGGGTGCTTGAGTGAAGTACAAGTTCCAGCTTCTAGCTCTGTGGCCTGCATATGGCTATGTGAGTCACACAGGTCTGGTGATCGTAATCTCATAGTGCTTGTCACTGCTCATCTGCTACTCGATTCACACACCGCAGAGCCTGTAGTTGTTTGCCTCCTTGTTTCCCAGTGATAAATGTCTGTGTCAGTTCACAAAAATGGGTAATAGAACTGACCAAAAAAGACAAAAGTGCAGCAAAGAGAAAAAGTAGTACCCCCTGGAAGTGAAACTCCGATTGAACATAGGAGGAGGGATGTGAGCTCTAGCTAACTGGAATCCTGACCCCTCCTTCCACCATTGGAGAGACTCTGGATGAGCAGTAGCCAGGGGAGCTCAGCACAGGCCCTCTTGGCCACAGGAATGAGGAAGGCACTTGTGATTTCTGGGTGATAGCCCAGAGGAAGCAAAACCTCGTAAGTGAAGCAACTCTTCAGAACCATTCCATGACATTGCAAGAACAAAGGATAAAACATCAGAGGCTGATCCAAATCTAGAAAAGGGTTTGGCAATTCCTAGAAAAGGTTGGAGATGATGTTTGCTCCACTTCATAAGTTATAAGAAGACCAAGCACTGTTCAGACTACTCTTGGTAATATTTTTGCAAAGAAATTAAACACTTTTGCCAGGCATAGTGGCTCACGCCTGTAATCACAACAGCTAGGGAGGCTGAGGCAGGAGGATTGCTTGAGACCAGGCTGGGCAACATAGTGATACCCCATCTCTAAAAAAATAAAATAAAAATCAGCCAGATGTGGTGGCACTTGACTGTAGTCCCAGCTACTCAGGAGACTGAGGCGGGGGGGGATCACTTCAGCCCAGGAATTTGAGGCTGTATGTAATGAGTTATGATTGTGCCACTTGTACTCCAGCTTGGGCAACAGAGTGAGACCCTGTCTCTTAAAACAAAACAAAAAAACTCATTTTACTATTTCTTCATTACTCTGTGCATCTATAACCAAGTTTTTAATTTTTTTTTTTTTTTTTTTGAGACAGAGTCTCACTTTGTTGCCTGGACTAGAGTGCCATGGTGTCAGCCTAGCTCACAGCAACCTCAAACTTCTGGGCTCAAGCGATCCTTCTGCCTCAGGGTCCCAGGTGGCTGGGACTACAGGCACACGCCACCGTGCCCAGATAATTTTGTCTATTTTTTAGTTGTTTGGCTAATTTTCTTTCTACTTATAGTAGGGACGGGGTCTTGCTCTTGCTCAGGCTGGTCTTGAACTCCTGAGCCTCAAGCAATCCTCCCGCCTCAGCCTCCCAGAGTGCTAGGATTACAGGCGATAGCCACCACGCCTTGCCCAAGTTTTTTTTTTTTTTGTTTGAGACAGAGTCTCACTTTATTGCCCAGGCTAGAGTGAGTGCTGTGGCGTCAGCCTAGCTCACAGCAACCTCAAACTCCTGGGCTCAAGCAATCCTGCTGCCTCAGCCTCCCAAGTAGCTGGGACTACAGGCATGCGCCACCATGCCCGGCTAATTTTTTCTATATATATTAGTTGGCCAATTAATCTTTCTATTTATAGTAGAGATGGGGTCTCGCTCTTGCTCAGGCTGGTCTCGAACTCCAACGATCCGCCCACCTCGGCCTCCCAGAGAGCTAGGATTACAGGCTTGAGCCACCGCACCCGGCCCTGCCCAAGTTTTTAATGTTTTGACAAAAATTTTTCAAAGTCATGGAGCAGTCATCGTTTTTCCCATTGATTATGAGATTGCTTTGTGTGATCCATGCTATTGTGCAAGGCACCTGCTGCCTGTGTTTATTATTTGGCCCCTTGTAGAAAGAGTTTGCTGGCTCTTGCTCTAGAGAAAACAGGTGAGGGGTGGGGAGGAGGAGAAAGAGGAGGAACATTTCATAAGTGGCTTTGGGCTGTAAAGGCTTTCCTATCTTGCATATAGTAGGGCGAGGAGACCGTGTGCTTCACTTTATAGCTCCCCTGGGAAGAAAAACTGTCAGACTGTAACCCTAGGAAAGTTATTTGTGCTTGTTTTAAAAGTAAGCTTAGGCCGGGCGTGCTGGCTCACGCCTGTAATCCTAGCACTCTGGAAGGCTGAGGCGGGCGGATTGCTCAAGGTCAGGAGTTTGAAACCAGCCTGAGCAAGAGCGAGACCCCGTCTCTACTATAAATAGAAAGAAATTAATTGGCCAACTAATATATATAGAAAAAACTAGCCGGGCATGGTGGCACATGCCTGTAGTCCCAGCTACTCAGAAGGGTGAGGCAGCAGGATTGCTTGAGACCGGGAGATTGAGGTTGCTGTGAGCTAGGCTGACGCCCTGGCACTCACTCTAGGCTGGGCAACAAAGGGAGACTGTCTCAAAAAAAAAAAGTAAGCTTACTCGGAATGGATATAAAAACATGATTAAAGAAAACACTAAGATCAATGTAGGGGAGAGAGAACAGGTGGGATTCAAGTGAGTGATATACAAAGGGTTTCAGCTCTATCCATAATATTTTAGTCCTTGAAAATGTTAGAATTCCATGAAGTGGATACATCAGTATTATGGTATTTTTAGTACTTTTCAGCATATTTGAAATATTCCATTAAAGTGAACTTTACACAGTAGGCCCAGCTGCAATTGTGTTTTCGAAAAATGATTAGATACTATCTTAAGCTGGCAAAATTAAATTAGATTGGTAGTACCTGGGAGCCAAAGAGTCTGTAATGTACTTGTCAGAAGGGGACAGTGTATATGTCCAGCCGACTCTATAGAGTGAAGTTGTCTGAGCCATTGGCTGGTTGTCTGGGTTAAAGCTTTAGTGACTTCAGAACCAGAGAAACCTGTTTTCCAGGACATTGTTCACAAAGACCAGTCTGTTTTGCAATTTAGCAGTAGCTAATTTGAGAACACCTGCCAGGATTTTGTAAGTCAGGTTCATATATTTTAGATAATGTGTGATTTTAACCATTTCTGAGATCAGACGAGATCGGGCGCGTTCAGGGTGGTATGGCCGCAGACAATTTTAACCATTTCTGATGCTTTTCCAAAAGATTGTTACTCTGTCCTGAAGTCAGGAATTCCATTTTTACTTACATATTCTGAAGCTTACAAGTTCATCCAAATTTGGTACCCTTTAGCATTTTCCTGTTTTTCTGTCTTCATTTTGAAAACATACAGGATGTGCTTGATTCTTGCACTAGCATTTATGAGCGTACAAATAGGACTTGAGACATGTTTTTCATGATTGTTCCCCAATACTGTTCTAAAACCAATACATCGTTTTGTCATTTCTTAATAATATAATAATAGAACTGCTCATTAAGGAGTAACTTTCTGAAAACCACGTCCAACCAGATTCCCCCTCAGCCTGGGTCAGTTCCTTTGGTATGGTGCTGTCCGTGACCCTGTCACTGAGTGTGACTGAGAACAGAGGCCTGGCCTTTGTGAGCCCTTAGATTGTGATAAAGGCCCTGAGGAATGTTTTGGCTTTTAGGCAACTTCAGTTCTGTGTTTTTCCCATTGCCTGTTGATAAAGTGGCTTTTTCTTTCTGTTGGTCTGAGGGGTTATATTAGTGCCTGGGCTCTCTAAGCAGACCACTGTAAACTCAAATTTTAGCTCTGCTGCTTGCCTATATTTAACCACCCCAAGCCTTGGTGTCCTTGTTTGTAAAGTAGGGATGTCACTACATGATTCACAGTTTTATTGTGACCATTAGAAGTAGTGCACATAATGTGCCTGGTATAGTGGCTTGGCAGAGGTAATGAGCTGTCAAAAAATATGTAGTGCTCTGCATTGTGGCTCATTTTGATTTTAATCCGAATCTGCCATAGTACTTTAAAAAATTAATTTTATCTATTTTTATTAGAGGCAGGGTTGTGTGCCCAGGCTGGTGTGTGCCCCATCATGCCCAGCTATATATATATATATATATTTTTTTTTTTGGTAGAGGCAGGTTCTTGATACTTTGCTCAAGCTGGTCTCCTATGATCCTCTGGCCTTAGTCTCCCAAAGTGCTGGGATCACAGTCATGAGCCAGCATGCCCAGCAAAAAATAATTTTTTTAAAAGAAGATGACAAATCATGGAAGCCGTCTTAAACACCAGAGTATTTTTGGCTTTTTATAATTGGAGAACAATGAGAGAAAACGTATTGTCGTTATTTGTGGTGGAAGTGTTATATGGCCTGTGTTTGTTGAAGGACCGCTGCCTCTTTTAAAACAACGAGCAAACTAAAACAAAATCATTTTTCATGATCTCAGTTCTCTGAAGCCTCAAGAGTAAAAGTTTACATCATAGATTCTTTTTTTTTTTTTGATACAGAGTCTCTGTTGCCTGGGCTAGAGTGCCATGGCATCAGCCTAGCTCACAGCAACCTCAAACTCCTGGGCTCAAGTGATTCTCCTGCCTCAGCCTCCGGAGTAGCTAGGACTACAGACATGCGCCACCGTTGCTGGTTAATATTTTCTATATATTTTTAGTTGGCCAATTTCTTTCTTTTCTTTTCTTTTTCTTTCTTCCTTTCTTTTCTTTGTTTTTAGTAGAGACAGGATCTCACTCTTGCTCAGGCTGGTCTCGAACTCCTGAGCTCAAACGATCCACACGCCTTGGCCTCCCAGAGTGCTACGATTACAAGCGTGAGCCACACCACCACACCTGGCCTACTTCACAGATTCTTAAAAACTAGTTAGTTAGTAAAAGCATGTGATAAAGTGAGACTTTCCTCCATTCGCCCAGTAGCCTCTTTCCATACTCACAAAAAGGAGTCTGTCTTAGCACATAGTGACATGGTTAAATTTAGTCTTTTTTTTTTTTTTTTTTTTGAGACAGAGACTCACTCTGTTGCCTGGGCTAGAGTGCCCGGGCGTCAGCCTAGCTCACAGCAACCTCAGACTCCTGGCTCAAGCGATCCTTCTGCCTCAGATTCCCAAGTAGCTGGGACTACAGGCATGTGCCACCATGCCCAGCTAATTTTTTTGGCCAATTAGTTTCTTTCTATTTTTTAGTAGAGACGAGGTCTCACTCTTGCTCAGGCTGGTTTCAAACTCCTGACCTTGAGCAATCCTCCCGCCTCAGCCTCCCAGAGTGCTAGGATTACAAGTGTGAGCCACCGCGCCCAGCCTAAATTTAGTCTTAATTGGACCTAGCTTCAGCCAATTAATCTGCTACTTAGAACTCTTTTACTCTGATGAAATTTGAGTAAAAAAGAGGTTTTTTCTTTTTATTATAAAAATTTTCAAATATACACAAAGTGGTAAAAACAGTCTTTCCAGATATACTGTGTTTTTAGTCCAAGTTTTCTCTTAATAAAGAGACATTTCTAGGCCGGGCGCGGTGGCTCAAGCCTGTAATCCTAGCTCTCTGGGAGGCAGAGGTGGGCGGATCATTTGAGCTCAGGAGTTCGAGACCAGCCTGAGCAAAAGCGAGACCCCATCTCTACTATAAATAGAAAGAAATTAATTGGCCAACTAATATATATAGAAAAAATTAGCCGGGCATGGTGGCACATGCCTGTAGTCCCAGCTACTTGGGAGGCTGAGGCAGCAGGATTGCTTGAGCCCAGGAGTTTGAGGTTGCTGTGAGCTAGGCTGACGCCATGGCACTCACTCTAGCCTGGGCAATAAAGTGAGACTCTGTCTCAAAAAAAAACAAAAAAAAACAAACAAAAAAAAAAGAGGTTTTTTCTTTTTATTATAAAAATTTTCAAATATACACAAAGTGGTAAAAACAGTCTTTCCAGATATACTGTGTTTTTAGTCCAAGTTTTCTCTTAATAAAGAGACATTTCTAAATTCCACTGGAACAGACAGCAGTGAGGGTCCTCCCTTTCTTTCCTACCTCACCCAAGAAACCTGAAAATAAGGCTGCCTTCTGGAACTTACACTGTTAAATCGGCATGTGATAATCCAGAGCAGACGTGAGCAGCTGTCTAGACACAGAATGGCTTCCTAGGCCCGTAGGACTTGTCATGAAGGTACCCACACATGTGCAGAGAGAGCACTGCAGTCCAGAGGAGGCACTAGTCAGACGTGGCAGCCAGGAAGGGAAGCATCTCAGAGGCTATCAGTAGACTTTTCTTATTCTAACTCCAGGCAAGCTTGCTCTCCAGGGTGGCATGCTTAACGTAAATGTCCTACCTGCTTGACGATTGATTTTCTTATTGTAAATTGATCACCTGGTGCTCAGTTATCACCTGGCGCTCTAGCTTCGTGTGTCATCTTGCGTGCTTTGTAGCTTAGATCAGCATGCCTGTGTGTCATCAGTGTCGGGGGGCACTGCTGGGAGTGCGTCTGAGCCGGATTCTGGATGGTGTCGAATTCACCGAGGTGACTGTCCTGGATAGGCAGTTTTCCTCTCCTGCTTTCCACACTCTCAGGCTTCCATACCTGGCAGGTAGCATGCACCTGGCAGCCTGCTTGTGAAAAGCCTCCCAATGCCTGCCATTATGCTGCAGCCACCCTGCTTCCTTCCCTGGCCTGGTGTCTGGCGCTCCCTGCCCCGCTGCCTCGAGTTTTGTTGGGCCTTCCCACAGGCTTTCGGTTTTTGTTTTAATTGAGATATAATTAACACACCATACAATCCACCCACTTACGGTTTACAATTCCTCCCATAAGT
>VSMD01000591.1:0-47864 GCA_008750895.1 Mirza zaza
TTGGGAATTTTTGTAGTATAAAAATGTTTATTGTGGAGGGATTTTCACAAATGGGGAGAAAACAGCCCAAGTGCCCATCAATCCAAGAATGGATTAATAAAATGTGGTATATGTATACCACGGAGTACTATTCAGCTCTAAGAAACAACGGTGACATAGCACATCTTATATTTTCCTGGTTAGAGCTGGAACCCATACTATTAAGTGAAGTTTCCCAAGAATGGAAAAACAAGCACCACATATACTCACCAGCAAACTGGTATTAACTGAGCAGCACCTAAGTGGACACATAGGTACTACGGTAATAGGGTATTGGGCAGGTGGGAGGGGGGAGGGGGCGGGTATATACATACATAATGAGTGAGATGTGCACCATCTGGGGGATGGTCATGCTGGAGACTCAGACTTGTGGGGGGAGGGGGGAAATGGGCATTTTTTGAAACCTTAAAATCTGTACCCCCATAATATGCCGAAATAAAAAATGGGGAGAGAAGGAGGCAGCATGATGGGACAGGTGGAATCTTGATAGGATTTGCCTGTTGTGTGCTTTAAAATGACAGAGTCCAGAGTGTTAATAGAAGACCCTTAGAAACTCCCAAACCTTATCTATTCGTGTGTGTTTCCTCTGGTTTCAAAATTAAGTCCAAGCATAAATCAGTGTTTGCCTCTTTTAGCTAAGTTGTTATCTGCTAAAAGGTGAGGGGTTGTAATGGGGAGGCTGTTAATTCTCAGCTGCCCATAGTTTCTTTAGGGCTTTTACAACGTTCCTTTAGTCCAGAGTTTTAGACTAAGAAACTCATTAATACACTGAAGTAATACGCAAACGTGGGCCTATATATGATTAGTACATTAATTTTTCTGGAGGAAAACGCCATAGCTTTCATCAGATTCTCAAAAGAATCTAATGACCTCCTCCGAACATTCCTCCACTTCAAATTAAGAACCTCAGATAGACTATTTTGAGGCATTTCGTTTAGAAACCAAGTTAACTCTTTTTAAGCTTTTTCAATTTACCATTGCGATTCATTTTTCCATTTTTTTTTCCTGAGACAGTTTCACTCTCTTGCCTGGGCTAGAGTGCCGTGGCGTCAGCCTAGCTCCCAGCAACCTTAAACTCCTAGGCTCAAGCGATCCTCCTGCCTTAGCCTTCATGTAGCTGGGACTACAGGCACACGCCACCGTGCCCGGCTAATTTTTTCCATTTTTAGTTATTGGGCTAATTTCTTTCTATTTATAGTAGAGACGGGGTCTCGCTCTTGCTCAGGCTGGTCTTGAACTCCTGAGCTCAAGCATCCTCCCACCTAGGCCTCCCAGAGTTCTAGGATAACAGATGTGAGCCACCGCGCCTGGCCTCATGTATCCATTTTTAAACAATCACTCATAATTTCCCCACACTGAACAAATTTGAGCTAATGTTTTCTCTCTATTGGGGAGGATTATGCAGCCTATTGAATACTCTATCCCTCATTAATAATCTTGGAGTAGATATTCCAAGAATGGTATTTGCTTAAAGAAAACTTGGAATATTACACTAAAGCCTGAATATTTGTGTTCCTCAGCAAATAATCACAACCTATGGTGAGTAATAAAGTATAGTAATATTGGGGTAAGGTATTTCTAGTTCTTTGAACTATATCCAGGGAGGCAAAAATGACTCTTAAAGTTATTACTTTGAAGAAAAAGTGAGAGAGGAAGTAAGAGAATTTCTAATTGCCTTTAATACAGGTACCTGTTGAGTTAATTATAAAGAGCTTGTTAGGTTTGGGGATGAGGACCACTGACCTGGGCTTAAACATTTAGCATAATGAATGTACTATTTATTGTGAACTGTAACCCAAGAATTCAACCAATTAAAGCCATTCTTTGCTATTAAGACCCAGTTTCTGCTGCCAACCACGTATAATTATGACTTTTTAGAAGTGTGAGCAATCACGTTTTATGTGCCATTTTTGCCTTCTGTTCGCAACAGTTATTTATCTACTACCTATTTGCTCTAACAAAAATGTCTGGGTTTTGCATATGAAACCTTGAGAAAACTCAGACCAGTTTATCTTTTAGAAATGAAACACTCTATGAAAAATAAGTTTATTTTTCTTTGAATTTTTTTCTCCATTATTTCAGCTTTTCAGTGTCACATGAAAATATTTAGATATAGGTATTTTTTATTAAGGTTTTTAATGCAGAAGAAACAGAAAGTGAGGTTTTTCAAAATTCACCCTTTTAAAAATATATTGAACTATTATGCAGCTTCTAGTTTAGACATAAATATTGGAAAACGAGTATTCAAGTATAGTATATAAACTATATGTTTGTTTTCTGTTTGGTAACTATTGTTTAAACATGTTTGTAGAAATGTTAAAATAGGCCAGGAGCAGTGGCTCATGCCTGTAATCCCAGCACTCTGGGCAGGAGGATTGCTTGAGCTCAAGAGTTTAAGACCAGCATGAGCAAGAGTGAGACCCTGTCTCTGCTAAAACTGGAATAATTAGCCGGGCGTTGCCATGCACGCCTGTAGTCCCAGCCACTGGGGAAGCTGAGACAGGAGGATCTCTTGAGCCCGAGAGTTTGAGGTTGCAGTGAGCTATGATGACACTACTGTACTCTAGCTGGAGTGACCAAGCAAGATTCTGTCTCAAAAAAAAAAAAAAGAAATGTTAAAATATATTTTGAAGAGCAAAGAAAAATATTCATAGTGTTTCCTTTTTAGCATTAACTGTTGATCTGAAAAATGTACAGCAGATTCCATAAGCCTCTCAGTGACACTAGAAAAACTTTGGGAAACATCCAACATCTGCTTATCTTTCTTGCAGTGGAAATGTTCATAATTGCAATGTGCAGTTTCCTTTGAATAAAGATAAACATTTCTATTTGTTGTACTTATGTTTCAGAAGTATGTTTACTGCATTCTTTAAACGTATTTAATTTTTTCTCCCTGACAGTTGGGGAGGTTCCAAAAACATCTGGTTGTTACTGAGGTTTTCTTAGCTTTCTCTTGAGGGCAGCTATAATTTTCAAGATATTTTCCTCAGACTCTTTCTTCTGAATTCCACATTTAGAGGCTATTTGGGAAAATGTTCACCCAAAAAGATTTCCCCCATTACCTGCACCACTACCATAATACCATATCCTTCACCCACTTTAACATAAGCTTTATTATAAAATCCATGTTGCACAAGCTTTGCTTTGTTTTTTGTTTTTGTTTTGTTTTTTGATAAATACATAAATCAGGTTTGTTCCCCTTTGGTTCTTCATTTGCTGGATGCTAGATCCAGGAAGCTGCCAGCTAGAAGACTGCTGGAGGACTCGCCCCAGGTTGACTCTGATGTTTGTGTTATAGCAGTGATTCCCAGGTTGAAAACCTTTTTGTGCCAGTTCCCAGGAGACTAAACTGCTGAACATTTTATTTACCCTGCTGACCTGGGTAGCTCTTTGTCTCTGGCAAAGGTGCGGCAGGCAGTCCTGGCAAGTGAGTTACCTAAAAGCTATTAACTGCTTTGCTTTAGGGATGACTGTGCCAGACTTATGTGCGTATTAGAGATTATACATATATTCAGGATGAAATAAAATTGATCATTGCTTGCCAAGGAATGCATCAATATAGTTTTTTCTTAGTGTCTTTCCCCCTCAGCAGAGGTAATAACCCCACTGCTGCAAACTTAAGCCTAGGACTGTGTCTCCTCCTATCTTTAATGGGGTGTGCATACCTTGCCTAAATATAGAGCTGTGAACTTGGCTAATATAGACAGACAGTAGAGTGACCTTAGCTCATCTTCACTACTAGTGTTAAAATTATATTTAAAGAAATAGGGACACTGTTTTAGCTCCGCTTATAGGCTGAAATACTCTTTCTTTCTTTCTCAGCTTATTTAGTTGTAAAGTTTTCTGCGCTAGGCCAAAAAACTGTTTTAACAGCCAAAGTGTATTACTTCATAAAGAAGCCAAGAGTTAATTGAACATGAAAACATATATAGAGGGTGGTTTCTGTTTCTATGTCATTGTCCAAAAGTTTCATTTATTCGGAATGTGAAAAATAAAGCCTAAGCTTCATGTACATTTGGTACTTTGGAATAATAACTCACATTTATATAATTCTGGTACTTGCTACTTTTTAGAAAGTTTCCATAAACTTTTGTCTACCAAGAAGTAGAAATATCTTATTCTCACGCTTGTGAAATGGGGCAGATATCACTAATCCTGTTTAACAAATGAAGAAACTCAGATACAGAGAAGTAAAATGACTTTTCTAGGGGATTAAATGAATCAGTAATATGGCTAGTGCAAGTGATTCCAGAATACCAGGGTTTAGGTCTTTTACCTTCTCTTATGAGTGTAAAAGACCCAGGCAGCCTCTCTGCTATGAGAATTTCTGTGGAAGAAATTCTCCCTTGCCATCC
Organism: Mirza zaza; assembly: GCA_008750895.1. Classification (NCBI taxonomy): domain Eukaryota; kingdom Metazoa; phylum Chordata; class Mammalia; order Primates; family Cheirogaleidae; genus Mirza; species Mirza zaza. The sequence goes on from VSMD01000591.1 coordinate 4,395, forward strand.
TTTCTTTTTTAATTGACCAGTACTGGGGGCGTGAAGGGACAAAATTCTTTTTCCGGGGGAAGCTGGGAGCCAGTGCATGAATTAACCATTTGATTACTAATGTTTAGTACCCTACAGAGTTTGAACAGTTACATTTGCAGAGTAGCCCAGCCCATTGCAACATAACCTTTAGAGGCATTCTTTAAGAGTTACCTCTTCTCCCCTACCCCATCCCGCCTCCACCACCCCCAAAAAGAGTTACCTCTTCTGCTATGAAAAACCTAGTTTGGTATTTTTGCTTATTTATTTCTTTAGAAATATGGTGATTTCATCTCGAACTAAAGGAGTGCTTTTAAGGTTCCCAATGATAATCTTCTAAAATCATAAACTTTAAGAATTTACAACATTAGGCCAGGCGCGGTGGCTCATGCCTGTAATCCTAGCACTCTGGGAGGCCGATGTGGGTGGATTACTCAAGGTCAGGAGTTCGAAACCAGCCTGAGCAAGAGCAAGACCCCGTCTCTATTATAAATAGAAAGAAATTAATTGGCCAACTAATATATATAGAAAAAATTAGCCAGGCATGGTGGCGCATGCCTGTAGTCCCAGCTACTTGGGAGGCTGAAGCAGGAGGATCGCCTTAGCCCAGGAGTTTGAGGTTGCTGTGAGCGAGGCTGACGCCACGGCATGCACTCTAGCCTGGGCAACAAAGCAAGACTCTGTCTCAAAAAAAAAAAAAAAAAGAATTTACAACATTTTATGAGGAAATTGATATCCGGATCGTCTCACCTAATATTATATGATTCATTAGTAACAGAGCAATAACTCCAGGTCACCTGATTGTCAAGTTCCATGCTTTTTCCTATCTGCCTTTACATGTTTCCCTGAAGCAAGGGAGATACTAACTTTCTCATTTGTAAGTGTAGAAACTGCCTAAAGTGCTAAAACTAACTCAAAGGTATCCAGCCATAGGTAAAATGTAATTAGAAAACCCTGGTCAGTTGAGTCCTGGCCTAGTGTTTACCTACTGTTTACTGCCTCCCTCAAGTCAATGAAAACATCTGAGAACTGGAAGTCCATTTGTGGAAAGGTTTGATTTAGGGATTATTTTGAGCTTCCAGTATTGAACACCCTTTTCAGATGACTGTGGTCTGAATGTAACAACTACCTTATATTTTTCATCATGTTTACTCTAACATCTTTGTGTTATAATCCTACTTATAGACGAGAAGTAAAGGCTGAGCACCGTGGCTCACACCTGTAATTCTAGCACTCTGGAAGGCCTAGGCATCAGGATCACTTGAGGTCAGGAGTTCAAGACTAGCCTGAGCAAGAGAGGAAATGTCTCTACTAAAAATAGAAATAATTAGCTGGGTGTGGTGGCATGTGCCTGTAGTCTTAGCTATTTGGGAGGCTGAGGCAGGAGGATTGCTTGAGCCCAGGAGTTTGAAGTTGCTATGAGCTAGGCTGATGCCATGGCACTCCAGCCCAGGCAAGAGCGTGAGATTCTGTATCCTCCACCGCCCCCCACAAAAAGAGATGTAAGAAGCAAAGTTAGTCACATGTTATAACATAGCAATTTTTATGTGTTTAAAATTTGTATTAGATCAAATCTCCAGACTTCCTCTACCAGTTCTTTTCCTCTCCATAGCCTGTGGTTCATCTTTATTATAAATTCTTTTGTAATTCTCCAGCAGCCAAGTTTTATAAAACTACTGATTTTAGAAGTGTGGGGAAATTAAGTTCCTAAAAACTGTCTTCTCAAAGATATTCTTTAATAATTGCCTACTTAATTTATCTGTGAGCCAAAGAGATTTAGCATTTACTTGCTTACCAGTTCTTCACTAACATCCTATTCTAATATATTATAATACAGATGAATTTGTAAAATTCACTTGCCTTCTTTTGTCTGAAGTTGGCTTCAGATTTTGGATTCATTTTTTCTTAATACTATGTTTAGGAAATTAAGCTTTCTTTATTATTGGTTTAAAATGGTGGTTTCAGAACTTAGCTGCATTATCTTTCATTTGACTAGAGCCCATCAATATATTGTCATATCCGTTGAGTAGGGTTTAAGGAAGGAGGGAAGTCCTTTGTGTAAAAGCATTCTCCTCAGCTGTTCCTCCTTGATGCTGGAAGTTTGGTGCCTGACAGGAAATGATACAGACATGTGTGATAACAAAGTGACATGAGCGAAAATTGCCTACATGGTTCCCTGGCTTGTCCAGGATGATTATCTGTTAGTTAGCAGATAGGTTAAGGATTAGCAAATTATAATTTAAGAGAAAATTGACATGGTGAAAATAAACTATTTTGTGAACAGTTTGGACAAAGGCAAATGGTATGAAAGTTAATAGCCATGTAAATAGAGTTCTTTTTTTTAACCTCTGGGTAACAATATTAAAGCATTGGGATTTTTTAAAGGCAAGGACCTGTCAGAAGAATCAAAAGGTGCAAAGAAAACCTCTTTATGAGTGCAAGGGTTTTGCACATATCAAAACATTTCTAGCCCTCTGGTTTTTCTTGCACATGAATGCCTCAAACCATATATAAATGGATTAAAGATAACATCTCTCCCAAACTTCAAAAAAAAAAAAAAAAAAGTAGATTTTCCATTGCACCATAAAGTAAACTACACAAATAGCCCCTATGGTATCCATTTTCTCTTTATTCCCATTAGCTCAGATTAGACCATCCTTCTCTCTTACCTGGAATACCAAAGGAACATCTGTCTCCCTATTTCTAAGTCTCAACTCCTTTCTAATCCATTCTCCATACTGTAGTTGGAGAAATCTTTCTGGAAATGCAAACTCTGGCTCTGTTTTAGCCTCAGGATAAAGCCCAAATTCCTTAGCAGGCTGTGTAAGACCCTTCAAGATCAGTGCTCTGCTTACCTCTCCCCATCTTTACTGTGGCCCTCCCTCTACTGTCTCTCTGTGGCCCAAGCTAGAATACAGTAGCACAATCATAGCTCACTGCAGCCTGGAACTCCTGGGCTGAAGTAATCTCCATGCCTTAGGCTCCCAAGTAACTGGGATTACAGGCACATGCCACCATACCTGGCTAATTTTCTTTTTTATTTTTGGAGACAAGCTGCCCAGGCTGGTCTCGAATTCCTGGGCTCAGCCTATCTAGTTTATTAACTATAGTTTAGTTTGTTGTAACTTTCTACTCTGATTGGTAGTTTCACCATTGGGAAAATGTGAGTCCTATGAAGAATTAACTGAGAGATTAGATTCCCAGTTTAGGTAGCTTTAGCCTAACAAATTTGTATAAATCTACAAATGATCAGTTCCATTGTCATGTTAGCAGGAAAAGGAGCTTATATAGGACCTAGGAGAGGCTACTGTGCCTGAGCAAGAGGTTTCTAAAGTCTTTCCTAGTCAGCTCGCCCAGAAAGCAGATGTAGGGCAGTAACCCATACAGCACACGGACTTCTCAGAAAGGGAAGTTCAAGACAGAACACCAGATAGAACTTTGCAACTAAGTTGAAAGTTCTTTTGGGAATAGAAGTTGTTCCCCACTAGCATCATGCATTATTAAAAGCTGTAAACAAGAACAAGTAAGGCAGCCCTTCCTGGGAGTCTGTTACAAGCATGAGCTTTCTCACCTGCCAGGTTAAGACCAAGGAAGTGATTTTATAGTGCCTTTCATAAAATATGCTTGAGTCTTTAGCTTGAGTCCCTATTATTTTCAGATGACATTTATTAAGCACTGTGTACATGGCATTAACACTGGGCACTATATAAAGCAAATGAATGACAATCTCCCTTCATTGCCTTACATGCGAAATCAAATGATATAGACCTAGAAGTATTCGCTTAACAGAAATAAAGTTTAACATATACCAAAGCAAAGCAAAAGAGCAGGTGAACAATTGTGTTATCATTGCTTTTACATGAGTTTTTCTGTACATGATAAGCTTTTTTATTTGGAGTTGAAACAAGAAGGGAGGAGGAGGGCAGCTTGCGTCCCACTCAGATTTTTATACAGTAGATTATACTGTATCTCTTCTACAGGAAAGGGCTATCACTGCAAAGAGCTAAGTAATACTGCTCACAATTAACCTCAAAAGTGAAGACTATGGGCAACTTACGTCCTCCTTGTTTAAGTAGTAGACATTGCTAATGGCAAAACATTTTGGGTGGAGGGGCAGCTTATAAATGAGGAACTTAATCTAAGAAACTATGTGTTTCTCAGTCTTACGGGTTCTAATAGCTGATTTCTTCACAGTTCACTTTCTCTCAGGCCCCACCCCTCACTGTAGAGAACTTGTTGACAACAGCTCCGTTTTTTCAAGTCTTGCATAAAGGCAGATGTCTCTGAAAACTTAGCTTACGCAAAACATCTGTGTGCTTGACTGTGTTCCCACGGTGTGTTTTCCTGTACTGCCCCTGCCCCCCTTTTGGTCCTTTTTAAAAATTGAAAACACAGTATGATAACATCATTTAAGTAAGTTTTGTAAAAGAAAAAAAATCACCCACAGTGCCATCATCCTTACAAATAGCCGTCTCCATTCCTGCCATGTTCACCTTCCTGTTCTTCACTTACATAGTTTTTGCCTGGTTATGTTCTTGTCTTAAGCAGAAGTTCAGATGCTTTGTCATACAGCCACTTCTCTGTTTTTTAACTGGTTCTGGCATCATCTTTTGGGTTTTGGTCTTGAGTTGCCAAAAGAGCACTGCAGCTTATCAGCACTGTCAGTGAGTCTTCATTTTTACTTTCCTTTCTGACTTTTGGGACCCAGATATTCTAGTTTTTAGAGTATGGCTGAGAGCCAACTTTTATTTTTAAAAGTAAGACATATAACATGTGTGTGGGGTTTTAAATTTTTTTAACATTTAAAAAATGCCGTTATAAATGACATTGACTTCCAAGTCACGTTACTGTGTCTACCCCAGGGCAGCCTCGTTTAGAAAAAAACATGTCTGTGCTTCTTTGCCCTTTGTTATGTAGCAAGCCTAAATTCTCCCAATACCTGACTAATCTTGTTGGTAACAGTGCTTCACTTGTAACTGGCTGTCTGCCTTATCAGAGCTGTCTCTGTATCTCACCTCTCATCCTCTTCTTTCTTAATGGTGAATAAGACCACATCCATGTCTCTCATTATTCTTCCTTTCTTGTTTGACTAAAAGGAAGAACAAAATGGACCGTGTCTCCTTGTTTTGGTAGAAAGGTTAGCTATTGAATATTTTCAGCCACCTTCCTTTTAGAAACCATGGTCTCCAGTGCTTAGACATTTCAGGGGTGGACCTGTGGTGGTTTGGGGTCTCAATGAAGTCTTCAGGATTTACATGCAGCCTTGCTAGCTGTTACTATGCGAGAAGACAAAAGAGACCCTCTTTAGGATTATAGCTTTTCCTCCAATCATTGCAGATAAATTTTGCCTTTGATAGTAAAATTGGTAGTTCAGATTGTTTCCTTTTTTCCTTAAGTTTTCTTGAGTACTGAATTGCCACTGGGGTAAGTTATAGGACCTTGCTCAATGAGGACCTAAAAGCAATCTAGGCATTAGGTGTGTGGGATTGTACTGCAATGTCTTTTCCTACATTAGAGCAAATATATAATCAGTTTTAATTTATTTCCCTCTAACATGTTTAAAACACATCTGGAAAATTAAATTTATTCTTGGATCATTTTGATTTGGATTATTTTCCTCTTTTGCCAAATTCTAACAAAAATGTTTGGAATTATCATTGTTTCACATTGCACTCTAGAGTACTGCAGAATACTACTGTGTGATGTCTTTGTCCCAAGCTCTCCAAATGCTATGGGTTGTTGCTTCTTCATAAATGTACTTTAAAATGTACATTTAGGCTGGGCACAGTGGCGTACACCTGTAATCCCAGGATTTTGGGAGGCCAAGGAAGGAGGATCACTTGAGCCCAGGAGTTCAGGATTACAGTGAGCTATGATGGTACCACGGCACTACAGCCTGGGCAACACAGTGAGACCCCCATCTCTTTATTTTATTTTGTTTTCTTTTTTACAAGATTTTTTCCTGGCTACCCCATCTCTTTAAAAGAAAAAAAAAATTCTGAGCTTATGTTCACAGTGTCAGGTTCATTAAGAAAATAATTGTGAGTTAATTAAGGACAGTGCTGCTTGCTTTCTCTTTTCCCTTTTCTTTGACAGCTCCTTAAATTGTCCTTTCTTTGGACTTTTCCTTTTGCTTTTCTTTCTTTTTTTCTTCCTCCTCCTCCTCTTCCTCCCCCTTTATCATCATCATCATTAATATTACTATTTTAACAAAAGCAAGTATCAGAACCCAAGCACTGGGAACAGTGCCTCTCTTGGATTTCATTGTGTATTAAATACATAGTCTGGGGGATCTGTAATATGTATTTATTTATTTATTTATTTATTTATTTTTTGAGACAGAGTCTCACTTTATTGCCCAGGCTAGAGTGAGTGCCGTGGCGTCAGCCTAGCTCACAGCAACCTCAGACTCCTGGGCTCAAGCAATCCTGCTGCCTCAGCCTCCCAAGTAGCTGGGACTACAGGCATGTGCCACCATGCCCGGCTAATTTTTTCTCTATATATTAGTTGGCCAATTAATTTCTTTCTATTTATAGTAGAGATGGGGTCTCGCTCTTGCTCAGGCTGGTCTCGAACTCCTGAGCTCAAAGGATCCACCCACCTCGGCCTCCCAGAGAGCTAGGATTACAGGCTTGAGCCACCGCGCCCGGCCTGTAATATGTATTTAAATAGTTATGGAAATGAGAATTTGTCCAGGGACTTTATAAAAGTAAGGCAGTGCAGTGATAGTAAAGAATACCAGGCAGTAGATTTAAAAGAGATTCAACAAACTTTGCCATGCCTTTCTCTGTTCCCTTTGGCTTGATATTTGGGAATTAGTATCTTTGAGGAACTTTTAAGTAGGTCTGTTGGCAAATTATTTTATATCCTCAGCCTAATAAGGCAACAAACGACTATAGTAGAGATGGTTTGGTAAGGAAAATTGATAAACGAGTGTTTTGTAGACTGGATTAATTTTTTGTGGCCAGTGAATTTTGAGAATTATTTATAAGGCTACAGTAAAATAACACTGAACTGACTCAATTAAAAAAAAAAAAAAATTCCGGCCGGGCGTGGTGGCTCAAGCCTGTAATCCTAGCTCTCTGGGAGGCCGAGGTGGGCGGATCATTTGAGCTCAGGAGTTCGAGACCAGCCTGAGCAAGAGCGAGACCCCATCTCTACTATAAACAGAAAGAAATTAATTGGCCAACTAATATATATAGAAAAAATTAGCCGGGCATGGTGGCACATGCCTATAGTCCCAGCTACTTGGGAGGCTGAGGCAGCAGGATTGCTTGAGCCCAGGAGTCTGAGGTTGCTGTGAGCTAGGCTGACGCCACGGCACTCACTCTAGCCTGGGCAATAAAGTGAGACTCTGTCTCAAAAAAAAAAAAAAAAATTCCTTGTTCTTTTAATATTTCAGAATTCACTTTAGAACCTTAATGGTATATTGGTGGGTAAGCTACAGTGGGACTGCAATGTCTTCATTATACAGAACAGGCAAAGAACTGAGAATACTATAGAAACCAAGGAGTGGGGCTTTAAACAAAAACAAACTTGAAAATATATCTGAATTTTGATTCCTACTCTATCATTTACTGATTGTGTAATTGGAAAGCTTAAGCAAGTTACTTTCAACACCTTTGTTTTCTTGTCTATGAAATGGGAAGAATGGGCCAGGCATGGTGGTTCATGTCTATAATTGCAGCACTTTGAGAGGCCAAGGCTGGGGGATCACTCGAGGCCAGGAGTTTCAGACCAGCCTGGGCAACATAGCAAGATCCAGTCTCTACAAAACAAGTTTTTAAAATTAGCCAGTTGTGGCGGCATGCATCGGTTGTCCCAGCTACTTAGGAGGCTGAGATGAAAGGATAGCTTGAGCCCAGGAGTTTGAGGTTGCAGTGAGCTATGATGACATCACTGTACTCTAGCCAGGGTGACAGAGTGAGACCCTGTCTCAAAAAAAAAAAAAAAAAGAAATGAAAAGAATGACTGCTGTTCATAGAATAGTTATAAGGAAGTGAATGTAAAGCACTAGGCATCATGGAGCATGCCTAACACACAGTGAGTACTCAATAAATGATAATTAGGAAGTCCTTTTTAAGTTTATTTCACAGTGCACAGAGCCACCACCTAAACCACTGCCACCATCATCACACAACTCCCAAAGAGAACATTTTGATGAATGTGCCATTGTAGTAGATTCCAGGTTTTTACACATAAATGTTTGTAAAATAATGGTAAAGTTGTTGCCATTGTTATCAATTAACTGTAGCTATCTAGTAGGCAGCTAATTTTACAGGGCTAGGGCTCTGGCAGTAGATCTGAGGTAGGGAGCCAATTTGAGAGTTGTAGTAGCTGGTCTCCAATGGTTGTTGCCTCCCAGTATTTATATCCTGGTTTAGTCCCCTTGTTGCAGAAATTATGGTGTGTGTCTTCCAAAGTTGTAATACATTGACCTTCTGCCTTGTTCTGTCTGGGATCACTCATTTGGGGAAAGCCAGCTGCCATTTCATAAGGACACTCAAGCAGCCCAGAGGAGAAATTTACATAGCAGAAAACTGAGGTCTCCTATCAGCAGCCATGGAAATGAGTCATCTTGGAAGCAGATCCCCAGTCTTCAGATGACTGCAACCTCGGAAGAGATCCTAAGCCAGAACAACCTGACTAAGCTGCTCTTGAATTCCTGATTCTCAGAAATTCTGTGAGATAATGTTTTTGTTATAGACTTCTAAGTTTTAGAATAATTTGCTCTGCTTCAATAGATAACTAATCAGTAGTCATAAGTCTGTAGGATAGTAATAGCCATGAGTGTGGGTGAAAGCATAAGAAGAGTGTATATAGAGCAAGAAAAGGACTGATAATGAAATCACAGAAGACATCATATTTAAGAAGTTGACAAAAGAATAGGAGCCCACAAATGAGAATGTGAAGGGATAGTCAAAAACACAGAAAGGATGGTAAGACAGATTCAAGAAGGTGGACAGTTGTCAACAGTATCAAATGGTCAAGCAAAGATGAGCACTGAGAAAATGTCCATAGGATTTTATAAGCAGAAGACAGTCCTCATTGCAGTGCATTGGAAGGTGAATTACAGATGAGGTAGTGGAGACATTGAGAACCCTCTAGTTGTCCCCTACCTGTTTGATCTCATCTTCTGTTCATCGTTGACTCAGTACATTTCAGTGCCCCTGACCTCCTTGCTCTTTCCCAAACTAGCCAGTCACACTTCTGCTCAGGGCTTTTGCATTTGCTGCTCTTGCTACTTTTAATGTTCTTTTCCCAAACTACTACATGCTACAGATCTCTGTTCAAATGTCACCTTATTGGAGAGACTTTCTCTAACCATATCTTTTTTTTTTTTAGTCACTCCTGGGAAGATAATCTAACCATATCTTATAATACAGATATACACAGCAGCACTCCCTGTCACTCTTTTTCTACTCTGTTTTTCTCTATAGCACTTACCACCATCTGATACCTAAAGAGGCAGCCACGGCTTAGCTCTGGCCAGTTATCGATAGATGAACATATGTGTTCAATTTTTTTTATTTTTCAATGAAAGGAAGGAAGTTCTGATTTTTTCTTTTTTTTTTTTTTTTTGAGACAGAGTTTCACTTTGTTACCCAGGCTAGAGTGCCGTGGCATCATCCTAGCTCACAGCAACCTCCAACTCCTGGGCTCAAGCGATCCTTCTGCCTCAGCCTCCCGAGTAGTTTGGGACTACAGGCATGCGCCACCATGCCCGGCTAATTTTTTCTATATATTTTTAGCTGGCCACTTAATTTCTTTCTATTTTTAGTAGAGACGGGGTCTCATGCTTGCTCAGAGCTGGTCTCGAACTCCTGACCTTGAGTGAAACCTCCTGCCCCGGCCTCCCAGAATGCTAGGATTACAGGCGTGAGCCACCGCACCCGGTCAAAATTAATTTTTTTATTTCAAAAAATTTAGGGGGTACAAGTGTTTTTTGTCACCTGGATGAATTGTATCATGCTGAATCAGGGTTTTCAGTGTACCCATCACCAGAATAGTGTACATTGTACCTGATATGTAGATTTTTATGCCTCACTACCCTCCTTTTGTCCCCCCTTCTTAGTTTCCAGTGTCCATTACTGCTCTTTATGACCATATATATCCTTCGTTTAGTCCCCACTTATATAAGTGAGAACATGTGGTACATTTGTCCATTCCTGAGGTACTTCACTTAGGATAATGGTCTCCAATTCCATTCAAGTTGCTGAAAAAGACATTATTTCATCCCTTTTTTTGGCTGAGTAGTACTCCATGGTGTGTGTGTGTGTGTGTCCACACACATACACTACACTTTCTTTATCCACTCATCAGTTGATGGGCACTTATGTTGATTCCGTATCTTTGTAATTGTGAGTTGTGCTGCGATAAACATTCTGGTACAGATATCTTTTTGATAAAATGACTTCTTTTGGGTAGATGCCCAGTAGTGGGATTGCTGGATCGAATAGTAGGTCTACTTTTAGTTCTTTGAGGAATCTCCATACTGCTTTCCATAGCAGTTGTACAAGTTTACATTCCCACCAACAGTGTATAAGCATTCCCTTTTCACCACAACTGCACCAATCTTTTGTTTTTTGACTTTTTTTTTTTTTTTTTTTTTTTTTTGAGACAGAGTCTCACTTTATTGCCCAGGCTAGAGTGAGTGCCATGGCGTCAGCCTAGCTCACAGCAACCTCAAACTCCTGGGCTCAAGCAATCCTGCTGCCTCAGCCTCCCAAGTACCTGGGACTACAGGCATGTGCCACCATGCCCGGCGAATATTTTATATATATTAGTTGGCCAATTAATTTCTTTCTATTTATAGTAGAGATGGGGTCTCACTCTTGCTCAGGCTGGTCTCGAACTCCTGAGCTCAAATGATCCGCCCACCTCGGCCTCCCAGAGAGCTAGGATTACAGGCTTGAGCCACCGCGCCCGGCCTGTTTTTTGACTTTTTAATAATGACAATTCTGACAGGGATAAGATGATATCTCATTGTGGTTTTAATTTGCATGTCCTTGATAATTAGTGATGTTTATTTTCATATGTTTGTTAGCCATTTGTCTGTCTTCTTTTGAGGAGAGTCTGCTCATGTCTTTTGTCCACTTTTTGATGGGGTTGTTTTTTTTTTCTTGCTCATCTGTTTGAGTTCTTTGTAGATTTGGGATATTGGCCCTTTGTCGGATATATAGTTTGCAAACATTTTCTCCCATTCTATAGGTTGTCTGTTTACTTTGTTGATTATTTCCTTTGCCATGCAGAAACTTTTTTTTTAAGGGTGGGCGGATCTCACTCTGTCACACAGACAGTGCAGTGGCAAGATCATAGCTCACTGCAGCCTTGAACTCCCGGCTCAAGGGATCCTTCCACATTGGTCTCTGAAAGTGCTGGGATTACAGGCATGAGCCACCATGCCTGGCCCAGAAGTTTTAAGTACGATTAGTTGTCAATGAATTTATGTTTCAAAGTACTGTGAAGGTCAAACTGACTTAAGGGCAGTGGATAGGGGAGGGGAGGGTTACTGACAAAGGATATTATTGAACTGAGATGCTCAGAGAGGTACCAGAGAGACTCAGTGTCTTAAAAGATAAGTCGGCTCTGGGAGGCTGAGGTGGGTGGATCGCTCAAGGTCAGGAGTTCAAAACCAGCCTGAGCAAGAGCGAGACCCCATCTCTACTAAACATAGAAAGAAATTAATTGGCCGACTAAAAATTTATAGAAAAAAATTAGCCGGGCATGGTGGCGCATCCCTGTAGTTCCAGCTACTTGGGAGGCTGAGGCAGAAGGATTGCTTGAGCCCAGGAGTTTGAGGTTACTGTGAGCTAGGCTGACATCACGGCACTCACTCTAGCCTGGGCAACAAAGTGAAACTGTCTAAAAAACAAAAAGATAAGTAGGGACAACTTAAGTCTCCCTTAGGTTGAGGAGAGAGTGAACACATGGGAGTCACAAGGAGAGGGGGTTGTAGTCAGAAAGTGAGAGCTTGATTTTTAAAACAAATCCATCAAGATCTCATGCTTTCTAGAGAGACTCTGCAAATTAGAAGTCTAAAATGAGTGAAGGTCTTTAGACTTCAGAAAGATGAGGTATTTTAGGGCAAAGCTGTTGTATATTCATCTATATGAACAATAAAATCTCTTAAGATATCAGAAGGTGATAGCAATAAAGAATAGAAGATGACCTGAGCCTCAGAAGAGGCTTTGCTGAGGGTGAAAGAGAAATGGTCTGAAAGCAGGTTTTGACATTTTGGTCAAATGCTTGAAAGCTTAACTTGCATTCCTTCTGCAGGTGTGTTTTAAATACCTGGGAAAGCATTTGTTGAATCATGCAAATGAAATAATTTTCAAATGCTGAAGAGTTTTTATAAGTTAATCTCTTTTTGTTTGGTTTATTTCCACCAACTATTTTAAATTTGGTGCCAAGTAATGTTGGTCGTGTCTCTTAGTAACCAATATATCCAGCATTTTAAATACTGGGAAAGAACTATTCAGGTCATTTACTTTTGGGTCCAGGCAGCTTTTGAGTTTTTTCCTTTTGAGAAAAAAGTATTAAAATCTAGAATTTAGGGCCACAGGACTGAGAAGCTTTGTTAATTCATCCTTAAGAGAAATAGGCTCCTTTGAGTTGAGGCTGTTTCTCCTCTCCTTGGAGGACTTTCAAATACAAAACACCCCACCACTGTCAGTCACCAGGAGGACTAAGGTCAGTTGTGTGTTGGGATGTTGCTTAAGACCAGCTCCTTTCATGGGCATCTAGGTTTTTTGTTTCCTTTTGTTGTTTGGTTGGAGGGGGTCTTTATTTTAAATGGCTACTGAAGGCAAGACTGACTGAGGCTTGAGCCTTACTAGGGTGACTGCAAAGGGAGGGAGACTAGAAGGCAGCAGTGGTATCTTGGGAAGGTTTGTTCTCTTAAGTCTTAGGTCAGACTCAAAAGTGTTTTGTGGCCAGGCTGTTCAGTGTTAAGTCCAGGAGTGGTGGTTACCTGGAGGAACAAGAGAGTATGGGCTCTTCTCAAAGATGTTCAGAAATCAAAATAATTTTAGATCTGTGGTGATCTCACAAAACATTTGCTGAATTAGGCGCATCTGCTACCTTTTGAAGGCCTGCCGTAGGCCCTCTCTAAAGGCCCTCCAGCACTGATCTTTCATTATTTCATAGTACTTTAAAACCTAAACCAAAACCTAAATGCTTTAAATCCCTGAAAGGAGGTCAAGTGGGTGTGTGGCCAGATATCACCTAAGAAGAAATGCTTTTGATCTCAGAGAAGACTGAAGAGGAACCAAGGACTGGGCAGGCATCCACTTCTTTTCCTATGTAGGCTTTCTTGTCTTCCTTTGTAGGCCCGGCGGTCTTCCTAACTTTCTATTTTCGACACCTAGTTTTTGATATTTTTTTTAAGCAAAGTTTAATATCCAAGAAACTTACTAAAGGAAAAAGAAGCAGCTTTAAGAGACAGCGTGAAAGTATTTGCCTCATGGGAATATGTCTGAATCTTTTCCCATTCAGACCTTAACTTTATCTTCAGGATGCTGTGAAAAATAGAACACACATCACAACAAGCTTTACAGTGAAATCCTGCCTTTGTTCTCTTTAGATGAACTGAACAGATGTGTTTTTAACTGCTGGTTGCTTCAAACTATTAGGTCAGCAATATGTCCTGTTATAACAACATCTAACACAGGATAAAGGGTTAAAGTGCCACCCTGGGTGTTAGATGACACAGGGACTTAGTCCTGGCTCTTTTGCTAACTAGCTGTGTGACTTGGGCAAATCACTAAATTCTCTGGGCTTCGGTTGATGCATCAGATTCTCTGTTGCAAGCTCAGAAAGGAATTTTAACTATCATAAGGAAGATATTTGTCAGAAGAATGTCAGAGCTCACCTAATGGATAGGAGGCTAGGGGACCAAGCTTGGAGAAGAGGCAAGAGCTAGGGCTATTCAAGGAAGGCCAGGGAGAGGAACAGACTGGTCCATACCTCACCTCTCTCCCATGGTAAATGTGACCATACCTCACTATCTCTACTCCTTTGGGTCATTTGCCTCAGATTCAGAGTCCCAGGGGAGAACTTCCAGTTGGCAATGTATAAGCCTCATTCCAGCTTCCTGCTTAAGCCCCTTGGAGGTCCATAATTAGAGGCCACCAAGACCACATTTGGGCAGATTCCCCAAAAGGAGAATAGGAGACTAGGGTGATATTTAAAAAGAGAGGTCTATTGCTGGACAGCCAAAAACAGCAAATGTCAAACCAGGTGTACCCCATCTGTAAATATTGGAAGGTTAAATTTTATGACTAAACCAGGCACAGTGACTCACACCTGTAATCCTAGCACTCTGGGAGGCCAAGGAAGGAGGACCATTGGGGTCAGCAGTTCAAGACTAGCCTGAGCAAGATCGAGACACCCCCCGCCCCCACATCGCTACTAAAAATAGAAAAAAAATTAGCTGGATAACTGAAAATAGGGGGGAAAAAATTTAGCCAGGCTTGGTGGTGCATACCTGTAGTCCCAGCTACTCTGAAGGCTGAGGCAGGAGGATTGCTTGAGCCCAGGAGTTTGAGGTTGCTGTGAGCAAGGCTGATGCCATGACACTCTAGCCCAGGGAACAGAGCGAGACTTTGTCTCAAAATTAATTAATTAAATTGTATGACCAATAGTAAAATTATTTATCTTTAATTATTTTGCTATCAAACATTTCTACAATACACATGGTTGAGGCAAAATGGAATAACAAGATCTTATCAGTAAATGAACACTCACGAAGAATGGAACTAATTGTTTTTGTTTTGGGGTGGGGTTTTTTTTGGTGTTTTTTTGGTTTTTTAGTTTGTTTGGGTTTTTTTGCCTGGTATTTATGCTGTCTAGGGAAAAGACCAGGAATGTTAGTCCTGATTGGAATTTGTATCTCAGCTTTGAACTAACACACCTTTTTTTTATTTTCTTCAATTATAGAAAAGTAGGAAAGGGGAAATACAAATAGCTGCATCTGAGTATAGTTATGCTGAGCATTGTGTAACAGAGTTTAAGTGGAAGATTAGCTGGAACTAAAATGGTCTGATGGTTGTTGTTAATGAGTAAGTACTAGAGTCCTGAGCTCTTCTCTGCTTTGCCAGTAATTGGTGTACAGATGTGCCCCAGCCTCTGCTTGTCTGCTGATAAGGAGAGAAATAATCGTGCCGTCTGCATTCATAGGCATGTGTCTGGGAGTTAATGCCCTAGGGGAGAAATTTCCAGGTATGGCTTGTCATTCTAATACTGGTTGACTATTTGGCCATGTGGGGCGGGGGTGGGGAATGTCTAATTACAGAGAACAGTATGATATTGGGGTTTGGATTTTTCCCCCATTGTAATATAAATTCCTTTAGGATTACAGAATCAAACTTCCTTTACCACCTAGAGGTGTGCGTTTGACTTTTGCAGCCAGGTTTCGTACATCAAGACATTAATATGATGACTTTTTCCCTCCTGTTTTTTTGGGGTTTTGCCAGATTTTTTTCATTCGGCATTAGTATTGATGTTGTGTAGTCCCTTGGCCTCTAGTCTGATATTAGAAACTTATCATGAAATTCTCTTTCTGTGTGGTATGGTCATACTAAGTGGGGACATGAATGCCTTTCTGCCTAGTGGAATTGACAGAGCTGTCCTAGCACTTTGAAAAGTAAACAACTAAGCGGAGAAAGCTCATCAGGAGAAGGGAGAGTGTTAGGAGGGTGAAATGTATTTGAAAGTTTCCCCTAGATAGTATTCTTTGAGACAAAAGAGTCCAGATTATTTGTAGTATTTGATATTAACATAAATGCCAGCCAATTTACCTTGTGCAATATTTCATGCAGTCAGTATTACACAATAATTTTCAAATTTTGGCTTCGAGCAGAAATACATAACAAACTCAAGAGTTTGGCATTATAAACATGAAAATCTACTTCCTTCACTTTAATATTAAAAGTATTACATCTACTTTCTGCAACTTGATTTCTCATAGTAAATGATCCATTTCTTGTTTGTATTGCACGTAAAACAGAATTTTTATCCAACGACATCCAGCAATTTGGCCAGGTGTGGTAGTGCTTTATTTTGCTTTCTTGACCTTCCTGTTGGTTATGGGTGATCACCCTGGCTACATTCCTTAAAGATTATTCCAACCTCAGAACAGTTAAGTATTTTCTTCCCTTAGTTAACTTTTTCTTCCACATTTTGCCTAAGAAGAAACTAAACTACCAGTTAACAAATGTCATGCTTTAAGAAGTGATTTTAATCAGAAGGGATTGGCACAGAGTGCTTCCCCAATATATTTAAAAGAGTGCTCTTTCCTCCATTTTTGAGACTGAAATGCTACTATTATTTCCAGCAAAAATTACAGTTCTTTACTGCCCAGCCCAACTGGATTCATCTCTCAGCCAGATGTTCTTCATTCCCCTCAGTGTAGTCTGTTTATGGCCTTGGCAGGGGTGGGTGGGGATGAGACGAGTGGAAATCTGGATGGATTTCAGTCCTTTTCTCTCCTATACTCTACTTTTAAATTCTATTCTCCTGAAAAGCTCTAAAGGGAAGACACTTTATTTCATCTGCCATAAACTATATCATAAAACTAGAGCAACATAGTAAGTAGAGAGTGATTCAGAGCATGAGCTTTCAGGTCAGATCTTGGTTTGAATCCTTGCTCAGAGGCTTACTAGCTGTATGATCTAGGCAAATAACTTAGGATCCCTGAGCCCCTCAGTCTCTTACATGTAAATTGGGGGTACAAATAGTACCTATTTCATAGGATTTTTATAAAGTTTAAATGAAGTTACGTAAAATGCTTACCTCAGTGTCTAGCATATGGTAGACATCTAGACTTTTAGTCAGGTTAGCTCATTCCATATTTCTAACCAGGGATTACTTTCTCCTTGTTAAGGAAGTGATCTTATTATGACAAAGAGAGGAATAGATGTTTTTTGGTTGTATTCTGATAAGGACTCTGGAGAACTTCACTGTTACTCTTTGTTAGAAAGGTGATCCTCTGTGTCATTTTCTTTTTTTTTTTTTCCTTCTTCTCTCTGTCATTTTCTTATCAAGTGGCTAATTCTCCCTCTTTAGATCAAGAGAGTGGTATTCTCTTTATCTCATTTCTTTCTTCATATAGGGGTTCCTAAGTCCATTGGGGTTGTATTTAACTTAGGTATCTGTAGTCACATACAAATGGCTCTATAGAGTTTACTGGAGAAGTCCTGTTTATGGGCCAGACTCTAAAGAACTAGTCAATTCAGAAAAACATGAAAAAGTTTTCACCTGCCTTTCTAAAGAACAGATTTTTAATTGGAGGCCAACTCCATGTCAGTTGAATCTTCAGGCAGCTGTTTCAGAAAGACTGATATTTACATAAATAAATCTCTTACTATTCTTGCAAGATATACTAAACTTTTACCTTATGCTCAAATACATGTGATTAAATTTACATATGATTTTCTTCATATGTAAATAAAGCATTTAATTTTCAAGTTGAATTTGATCTACTTAAACTCTGGTGGTGGTTGTGAATTTTGTTTTTTCACTTCTGTGCTACTTTTTTTTTTTTTTTTTTTTTTGTAGATAGGAGACAGGGGCCTGTTGCCCCAGTACAGTGGCGTCTTCATAGCTCACAGCACCCTCACACTCCTGGGCTGAAGCAAACCTTCTGCCTCAGTTTCCCAAATAGCTGGGGCTACAGGCACACATTACTACACCCAGCTAATTTTCCTTTTCTTTTTTTTTTAATAGAGACGGGGTTTCACTATTGCTCAGGCTGGTCTCAAACTCCTGACCTCAAGCAATCCTCCCACCTCAGCCTCCCAAAGTGCTAGGATTATAGGCATGAGCCACCATGCCCAGCCCGACTTCCATGCTACATTTAATAGCATTTATAAAGCTTTGAATTTTTTTCAGTGATGATAATTTTGGTAGTCAGCCACACTCATTCCTAGTCCCCTTGTGACCAACAATATGTCACTTTTATGATAACGAGGGGTTGTAATCTGCAGCCACAGAATAAAGCGGATTGATTCTATCATCCAGAGTACCTGCCGTGATTTTCTGGGAGCCTGTAGTACCTAGCAGTAGTCTCCTAGCTCAGCTGGGTCTGCTGTGTGTTTTGTTCCATCAGAAAAGTTCACTGAGATTTGTGTAAATGATTCACGTAGAAAGAAAGACCTCTTTCCCCTTACACCATATGTGACTTTTACTCCTAATCTTTCTCTTATAAATCTTAAAATTTTATAAATTTTTGGAGCCCAGGCAGCTGTGAATTAACCAAAGGCTCTTGTGGGCCTCTCCAATCCTCACCTTGTGAAAGCACTACATACATTTTAAAGAACACATTTAGATATGCTTTAAAGCATATCTAAATACATTCTTGCTTTAAAGCATAAGCAACAAATATATCTAAGAACAATACTACAGAACTCCAAAAACCAGACAGTTCTTAAAATAGGGTTTGTCAAAGAGAAACTACCTCCCTCTATCTGACAAAAGGAATGACGGGAAGTATGCTCAGTTGTTTTAAGCACTGGGCAAATATACTTCTTTTGTAGTTGGAGAGAACTGCTTTGTTTACTGGAAACCAAAGTGCCCAAAGCTGTTACTTTGCCTGGTGAATAGGTAGAATATTTAGCCTTTATTTTTAAAATATTTTCATTTAGTAAAGCAGACAGTTGCTGTGTTGGCAGAAGTGTGAATTTCATTTCCTGTCTGTGGTATACCCCACTCATCCTGTCACTCAGACATTTTGTTTTAGGTTGTTCCTGTAATGTGAGTGAAACAGTGACCCACAGCAGGATGGCATGTACACATCACGGATGTAACAAGAGACAAGGCTTGTGCAACAGACCACAAGAGAGCAATGCTTTATTTAAAGATGAAAACAAAACAAAATCAAGGCAGCCCCTCCCAGCTAGCATGCAGATTTTTAAAGTGACATCCCTGGATTCCTTTGTTTTTAGAAGACACGTTTCAATCTATTTAGCAAGTTACCTCAAAGGTTTTATCAGCTTCATACCATTACATTAAAGGATAAAATTGAGTAATGTCTGATATCATTATAGAGGTGATTTGATTACGTTTGCCAATTACTTTATCATCAAACATTTTTTTTAAATCCATTGATTTGCCTCATATAGAGTTCTGTAATGATTATTTTCTACATGTAAGACTTATCCTAAATTATAGTTCCTGCAGCAATGATGAGACAGACATAACAGTGTGGAAACTCTGGGATAAATTCATTCATCCATCACATATCTTTTGAGCATCTAATAAATATGTTCCTGGCACTATTTCTAGTGCTGAGGTTACAGTAATGGACAAAATAAAGTCCTTGCTCTCATGGAGTCTATAGTATAGAGAGATAACCACAATCAAGTAAATAAATATAATTTTAGTTTATGATAATATCCTGAAGGAAGTAAAACAACAGTGTAGAGGATAATTGGGATGAGAAAGGGACAGTGATATTGGAGCAGAGACTTAAATAGTGACAGGCCAGGAGAAAAGTGTTCCAAGTAGAGGATAAAAGGCACAAAGGGCCTGAGAATGGGGCCTGAAATATTGAAGAAACAGAAAGGAGGACAGTGGGACAGTGCGACTATATCCTGTAAACAAAAGAGGAGATGGTGTAAGAGCAGAGAAGTAGCTTGCTACAGTATGTTACAGGGCCTTGAAGGGAAAGCTAAAAACTGGCTTTTTATTTATCAGTACAAAGGGAAGCCCTTGGAGAATTTTAAGCAGGAAGTGACATTGTATGATCTATATGTATTTTAAATCACTTTGGTTGCTGTTTGGTGAGTGGATAATAGAGGGACAGAACTGGTTGCAGCAGACTTTTTAAGAGGCTTTTTGCTGATATAATATCTGGGATTTTTTTCACTTCATGGGCAAGGTGAAGGGTGTGAGGATGTAAAAGAAACAAAATTCTCCATTAATTAAAGCTGGAATGTGATGAAAACATGGGAGTTATATGTCTGACATTTTTGTATATGTCTGAAATTTTCTATAATAAAGGATTTTTTTTTTTTTTTTTTTGAGACAGAGTCACACTTTGTTGCCCAGTATAGAGAGTGCCATGGCATCAGCCTAGCTCACAGCAACCTCAATCTCCTGGGCTCAAGCGATCCTACTGCCTCAGCCTCCTGAGTAGCTGGGACTACGGGCATGCACCACCATGCCCGGCTAATTTTTTGTATATATATTTTTAGTTGGTCAATTAATTTCTTTCTATTTTTAGTAGAGACAAGGTCTCACTCAGGCTGGTTTCGAACCCTTGACCTTGAGCAATCTGCCCGAGCAATCTGCCCGCCTAGGCCTCCCAGAGTGCTAGGATTACAGGCGTGAGCCACCACGCCCGGCCAATAAAAGATTTTTTAAGAAAAGCTTTTTAATAGTAGTTCAAGTGAGAAATGGTAGTGCTGTGGACCAGCGTGATAGTGGTGATGGGGATAAGTGGGCAGATTTAAGATATATTTGAAAATAAAGCTCATAGGACTTGCTGATGAATTAGATATACGTTGAAGGAGGGAAAGACTATTATGTATTTTAGTCAAATAACTGGGAAGTTGAGGCTAGGGATCACTTTGGGGGGAACTCAAGAGTTTAGTTTTGGCAGTATAAATTTAAGATGCCAGTAAAGCTGGGTGCAGTGGCTCAGGTCTGTAATCCTAGCATTCTGGGAGGCTGAGGTGGGAGGATCGCTTGAGCTCAGGAGTTCGAGATCAGCTTGAGCAACAGCAAGAC
Organism: Mirza zaza; assembly: GCA_008750895.1. NCBI lineage: Eukaryota > Metazoa > Chordata > Mammalia > Primates > Cheirogaleidae > Mirza > Mirza zaza. The sequence continues at coordinate 25,143 of VSMD01000591.1, forward strand.
CTCATCTCTATTTTATAAAGTAATAATGATAATGAATAATTAGATTCTAATGCCAATTAGATTTCCAAGTGGAAATGTTGAATAGGCAGTGTCATTTACAATACATTAGCTACCCCTCAACAGCAGTACCGTACTCACAAGCAAACTTGTAACCCTCCATTATGCATTTCTAAGCTTTGCCACTAGTGACTTAAGAGTTCTGTCCTTTTCAGATTTTGTGGTTGAAATTGAAAGGCTTATTAATTAGTCTGTTGATTCTAAATAATTTAGATATATTTTCTGTTTATTTGGTGGCTATCCACTAGTAATTGTATTTTGAGTACCTTCAGTCCTGAGCAGTGAATGATACTGTTAACATGGAGGGCATACTCCAGTGGGTGGGCTAAACACACGTCCAGTGCACTGCTCCTTTTCAGTATATGCGGTGGTGCAAGTTGGTGATAGTAAAATTTTGAGCTAACATTTTAGTGATGTGTATTGTAAGCATAAATCTTTTTTGTAAACTTTGGATGCATTATTAGTGATTAAGCATTGTAATATACTTCACATCTAATCAGGACACTGTTGAAACACCATTATGGATAACTACACATCTAATAATAATTAATATTTATTAAGGGCTTATCACTATGTGCCAGGCACCACTTTAAGAAACTATGTACTCATTGGCTTTTCAAAACAACTTTATTGTATTATTCCTGTTTTACATATGAGGAAATTAGGCCCAAAATAGTTCATTTAGATAGGAAGTAGCAGAGCCAGGATTCAAACCCAGGCAGTCTGGTTCCACAGCCTCCACTCTTAACTGCTACCGTGTAATGTGTATACAATATCGTAAGTTTTGTTTCAGAAAAAATTGTCTGGAGTAGACAGAGCTGTGTGAGTGAGAAACCACAGTCTCTCTTGATTTTGTTTTTACTTCATGCCGTGAAGTTGGGATTTTGCAATAGGGAAGAGAGAATAATCCTATAGTGGTTCTCCATCCTACTCTTTTATTTCCTTCCCTAAATAATTTATTTTCTTTTGGGTTTTTCCTTGTAGCATCAGCGAGAGCTTTCTAACTGTCAAAGGTGCTGCCCTTTTTCTACCACGGGGAAATGGCTCATCCACACCAAGAATCAGCCACAGGCGCAACAAGCATGCAGGTAAAGCAGCATATATACTGTTCCTTTCTTGGTAAGCTTGTCTTTCATTTTGTTCTAAAAGGCTGACTACCTCATCCTCATTTCTCCAGCAATTCTTTAATAGTGAAAAAAAGCACTGTGTGCTATAATCACTCTTCTTTCATCCTCACAATTTTTTGTTACTTAGCAGAATGCCTTATACACATAGCAGATGTTCAATAAATTTTTGTTGAATAATAAGGTACAAAAATACTCTAATGAAGTCATATGTGACTTCTCAGTTAAGGTTTTTGTTTTTTTTTTTTGAGACAGAGTCTCACTCTGATGCCCAGTTAGAGTGCCCTGGTGTCAGCCTCGCTCACAGCAACCTCCGACTCCTGGGCTCAAGCAATCCTCCTGCCTCAGACTCCTGAGTAGCTGGGACTACAGGCATGCATCACCATGCCCGGCTAATTTTTCCTATATGTTTTTAGTTGTCCAATTAATTTCTTTCTATTTTTAGTAGAGACGGGTTCTCACTCTTGTTCAGGCTGGTTTCAAACTCCTGACCTCAAGCAATCCTCCCACCTCTGCCTCCCAGAGTGCTAGGATTACAGGCATGAGCCACCACACCCAGCCTCAGTTAAGGTTTTTCAGGTGTTCCCTTGGATCTTGTGCAAAATCATTTCAGCTAATCAAAGATTAAATTTTTTCTTTCTTCTCTTTAGTGATCGTATGAGGAGAATGATATAGACTGTTACTAAAATAAATAAACTAATTATCATCGTTGTGATAATAAGAGTCATTATATCACATATAAAATGCCAGTTCTTAAATGCCAGGATCTACTTCTTGAATACATACACACTGAAACAATTAGAAATTTAACCCAGATGACTTTTTTTTTTTTTTTTTTTTTTTTGAGACAGAGTCTCACTTTGTTGCCCAGGCTAGAGTGAGTGCCATGACATCAGCCTAGCTCACAGCAACCTCAAACTCCTGGGCTCAGGTGATCCTACCGCCTCAGCCTCCCGAGTAGCTAGGACTACAGGCATGCGCCACTATGCCCAGCTAATTTTTTCTATATATATTAGTTGGCCAATTAATTTCTTTTTATTTATAGTAGAGATGGGGGTCTCGCTCTTGCTCAGGCTGGTTTCGAACTCCTGACCTCAAGCAATCCACCCACCTCGGCCTCCCAGAGTGCTAGGATTACAGGCGTGAGCCACCACGCCCGGCCCAGATGATTTCTATAAATAAGAAGTCATCAAATAAATGTTCACCTAGGAATGAATGTAAGACTCTGGTTTTGAAATATCTGCTAACAGTAGTATATGTATAATATTTCCTTACATGGGATTTCTCTAAAATCAGGCACACCTGTGGTGATGAGGTTAAAAAAGAGTCATAGAAAATGTGTCTCGGGAGAGAGGTCTCCAGATACAGGATGTCCACAGTTTAGGAAGATAATCAGCCTGATGCTTTTCGTCTACTATGATCAAGCTTTGTTTATGTTGTTTTAGAGAAAAAATAAAAATCAGCCTGAGGATGGTAGTCCTGATGAATGCTATACAAAGAGGTTGTTGCTTGTCATAAATGTGCCACTTTGATGACTTATGACCTCCAGGAGCAGAAGAAATTGCAGTTACTAGGAAGAGAACAAAGAAGACTGCAAACCTTGTGTGTGTAGGCCAGAGGCAAAAGCCAGAAATACTGAATCCCATTGAGCCAGTAGTTGAGTTTAACTCTAGTCAGAGTAATCTTAGCTATATTAGTGGCTGCCCCACTTCTTGTTTGGACCTTCATTTAGTTGTAAATCTAGCAGCTCAGAATTATAATCCATGTAGTTGGACAGTATTGTCCTCCTATCAAAACTCCCTAGCTGTGAAAGATTTTTTGAAGAATATTGGGGGGTGGGTACTTCTTTTGGAAACTAACTTGGGTTACACTTTCTAAAACCTTCCTTATCAATGCCTACAACCAGCAGTTGTGGGGGGGACACCTCCCCAAAAAACTTGAATGCACAGAGGAAGTAGGCCCAGCTAAGCTTTGTATTTCTGTTTAGTGTGGATATAATATCCCTTACAGTAAAAAGAAGACAAATTATTGGTTTAAATCCAGCTTGTCTAACTACTAAGATGTTGGGAAGATTGCACTATGGCATGTAATAGTGAGTGGGGGTCAGTGGCATTTAAAGCTCCTGGCTCTGGTTGGCCTTTTTCTTTAGTCAAACTTCCACACTGAACTGCCACCCAGGTTTCTGCTTGACGTTGTTCAGTTAGCTTTCCTCATACTAAAAAGAAAAGCAGATTTAACACAAGCTGAATGGGCTTCATTTGTGATCCAGACCGGAATGGATGAAGCAGTGTGAGTATAAACGCAGCTCACAAAAGCCAGACTGTCACATAAACTGAAGCTGCTTTGGCTAAGCTCACAATGACTGAAAGTTGATGGCAGAATTGAGAGCAGATCAAGGGCTTACTATGTCTGATTATACTTCCTTATGCATGTTTCTTGAACTGGTTAGAATTTTTTTTATCTGGGCTGCATTTAAAATATCCAGATACTATTTTGTAACCAAAAAGTGATATTATGAGTCTCTACCAATCTACCAATATTTTAAAGGGAAACAATGAAAAGTCTTTAATATCAAACTGAAATCTGAAATTTAGCTACTAGCAATAAAATATATGGGAAAATGTAGGGTGACATCTTAATGGTATTATTGCCTCTGTTAGACTCTGTGAAGAACAGTTTCCCACAAATAATACCTGGTTTGCTCATAGCAGTACTTTTCACAGCTAACAAACCTGAGCTTCCACATACCCAGCTCACACAAGAAGCCTTACCGTAAGAGTAGGGCTCCTGACTTTTGTCTGACCTTCAAATGAGCCGTCTGGATCCTTGAGCTAGTAATGTTTGGGCTAGATTTCTCCTCCAGAAGTTATCCATCCTGAAAATCCGTTCCTCAGGTTATTTCTCCTGATAGGACAGAAGGAAACTTAGTTATTTAAAAAGACTCAGCTGCTTAACTCAATTATAACTTGTAACTCTAGTAACTTTTCATTGTTTATACCTAACACTTTGTGTCCTCACGGTTCTTTTATTTTTTTAACAGCTTTATTGATAAATAATTCACATACCATGCAATTCACCCAGTTTACTCATTTAAAGTATACAGTCATGGCTGGGTGTATCACTTTGTAATTCCAGCACTTTGGGAGGCCAAGGCAGGGAGATCATATGAGGCTAAGAGTTTGAGACCAGGCTGGGCAACATAGCAGGACTCCATTCTCTATAAAAATAAAAAAATTATCCAGGCATGGTGGTACATGCCTATAGTCCTAGCTGCTTGGGAGGCTGAGGTGGGAGGATTGCTTGAGTCCAGGAGTTCAAGGTTACAGTAAGCTTTGATCTTGCCACTGCATTCCAGCCTGGGTGACAGAGTGAGAACCTTGTCTCTAAAAATAAGTAAATAAATAAAATGTGCGTTCAGTGGCTTTTAGTATGTTCACAGAGTTATACAACCATCACTGCAATCTAATTTTAGAACATTTTTATCACCCCGAAAAGAAACCTGATACTCATTAGCAGTCACTCCCTATTTTCCTCATCATCTCCACCAGCCCTAAGCAACCACTAATCTTTCTGTATGTATAGGTTTGCCTATTCTGGACATTCCATATTAGTGGATTTTCGAGATGGTCTCCTTTTATTTAGCATGTTTTCAAAGGTCATCCAATGTGTCAGTACTGAATTCCTTTTTACAATCAAATAGTATTACATTGTGTGGATATGCCACATTTCATTTAGCTACTTATCAGTTCACGGACATTTGGGTTTTCACTTCTTGACTTTTGAATAATGCTGTATGAACTTTGTGTACAAGTCTTTATATGAACAAATGTTTTTGTTTCTCTTGGGTTTATACCAAGGAGCCCACATCGGTTCTTTTTCTTTTCTTTTTTTTTTTTGTTTTGTTTTTTTTGTTTTGTTTTTCCCCATCAAGAGTAAAGAGAACCACACTTGTTCTTGCATATGAGACTTAGATTGTGTCTCTGGGTTTGAAATGTAGTAGAATGGTGGCTCACGCCTGTAATCCTAGCACTCTGGGAGGCCGAGGCGGGTGGATTGCTCGAGGTCAGGAGTTCGAAACCAGCCTGAGCAAGAGCAAGACCCCATCTCTACTAAAAATAGAAAGAAATTAATTGGCAAACTAAAAATATATATAGAAAAAATTAGCCAGGCATGGTGGCGCATGCCTGTAGTCCCAGCTACTCGGGATGCTGAGGCAGAAGGATTGCTTGAGCCTGGGAGTTTGAGGTTGCTATGAGCTAGGCTGATGCCAGGGCACTCTAACCCAGGCAACAGAGTGAGACTCTGTCTCCAAAAAAAAAAAAAAATGTAGTAGAATGTATCTGGCCAAATATATTGACTGTCTTTTTTAATTTTGCAAGTTGAAAGATTCTGCAATAATGACATTGGTCAGAAGCCAGCAGTGAAATCAAAGGCAAGAAAACTATTCTTTAAGAGAAGGAAGGGGGGGAATAAAAGGAAAGGCTTTCAGACTTGCTGACCTTTTAGACAAACACACCTGTTTGACAACCTACTTTTTTTCTTTCTAACTCTCTCTACTTCTTGCCCAAATCAGTATTTCATCTCATAATTAACAGCTGTGAAGTTAACTGGAAGAAAATTATACATGTAGATTCCAAGGCCAATGTAAATAGTGGCAACTCATGATTACATGGCCATGTCAGTCACCTTAGAATCTTTAAAAGGGATGGACCTGGGTGGGAAAAAATGAAGTTTTTTTGTCCTCAGATTATCTTCATTATGACAGCACGTTATCTGATGTCTCCAGCTAGCCAATGCCTCAGATTTCCTAGTATGGAATAGAGAATATGAGGAAATCTATAATAGTTTAATACACAGAAATTTCAACTTTGTTTTATAAAGTATTTCTTTATATTCTTAAGAACAAGTGAAGATTTAGATAATCAGCCATTTTAAAACACCTAATCATATGTTCAAGAGAATATATATACGTTATATGCTATATTTAATATATACTCTCATTTTTATATCAGCCGCTGATGTGGAAATCATTTTAAACTATTTACATTGTTCTGGGGGGGTATCTAAAAATCTTCTTAGGTGAAGTATAACAGAAGATTATTATTGTAGAAATAGGAATGACAGAATCATTAGCTTTTTAAAAATTATGGATAATTCTTCTAACTGCATACTTCATTTTCAAAATTCCTTCATTGCTACCTTCAGTGGGCTTGAAAGCACAGCTAGTGTTGCCTCTGCCCAACAGATATCTTGTCAGCCTCCACCACAGTAAAATTGAGATTGGTCTCAAGTGTACCTTCCATAGGACAGACAGAAATTTTAATGTAGTATTGACTAAAATCAAATGCATAAAGATGTATTCTATCATTCTCTCTTTCCATTTAAAAATAAGTCCATAATCATATTACTTAATTTCTATGTTTAATTAGAGTCCTTGAGTGAATCAAAACTTTCTTTTACAAAAGTCAATAGGGTAGAAGAAATCCTCTCTGTTGACATTAGAATGGACAGTAATTATCCTTTGCTTTGTAAATTTTACCAGGCGATCTCCAACAGCATCTCCAAGCAATGTTTATATTACTCCGCCCAGAAGACAATATCAGGCTGGTAAGTTAGTGGTATCATCATCATTTTCCTTCTCAAAAGACTGTTTAAGATAGCCAATGTTAAACCATCATTTTTATGTCCCAACACAGTGCTGGGAACTATGTGGAATAGGGAAGATGAATGACATGTCCTTATTATCCAGGATCTTAGAATTTAATTGGGGACATAAGCTAATGTGGAATGATATGAAATAATTTGATGGTTCAAGACTGTTAGCACAGATTTGTAAGTTATTGACTAATAACAATTGAAGTTCAGAAAAAGGTGAGAAAACTTGGGGATTCAACCTAGTTGAGGGAAGTTTACATAGATGATGGAGCTTGAGCTGAGTCTTTTAAAGTGATGACATTTGGATTGACAGGAAGAAATCATTCTCGATGGGGACGTAAGGAAAAACACACATAGGGAAAGACAAGGAGGGAGTGAAATGGCCAAGGATTGGTACTGGCCTCAGACTCAAGAGATCCGGACTTAGGTTCTTACCAATTGTATTATAATCGTATAATCATAACACAATGTTGGACAATTTACTTTACCCTGTCTGTGCCCGTTTCCTCATTTACTGACTAATCACGGTTGAAAGGACCAGATGGACATGAAAACATACTGAAGAGCACAAAGTGCTACCTAAGTATGAGGGTTATTGTTAATGTAGGGAAGACAGACACCAAAAAACAAGGCAAGCAAATACCAGTTTAATGCTCTAAACTGGAGTTTCAAACCGGCAGCCCATAGGCCAGAGATATGTTTTGTTGGATCACAGTGGGGGTTTTTTTGTTTGTTTGTTTTTGTTTTTTTTAATATAAGCCAGAATTTTAAAGTTGGGTGATTTTATATAAAAATCCAGACTTGGGGCTTGTCTTTGAAAATCAAAAATTTCTGGCTTTATTCTCACATGGCAAAACTTGGCTAGACTAGGGTAGGGGAAGTTGTGTCATGGGTTCTTAATTTACCATAATCCCCACATATCTTATTGTCTTCTGGATACTAAAGTCAAATGTCACCATTTGTCAACATTCCTGCCCTGTTCATTTGCTTATTGTGCTACCTCTAGTAAAAGTAGGAAAACAAAAATAGGATGAGCATATTTCTTTGTGGAAGTCGAAAAGTGTTTCTACCCATTTAATACTCACATGGCTTACTTTACTCGTTTGCATTTCCTATCTGACCTTCTAGAGTACTAACTAGGGTAGTCCCTCTCCATTTTCAGTAAGCAGTTGTGAAACATTACAGATTTTTGAGCCAAGGAATGACATGGGACAACTATAGTATTGTTACTTGGAAATGAAGTGAGAGCCACAGATACATTAACTTTAAATAGTTAATCTCTACTTTCTGTCCAGGAAGAGAGATAATGAGTAGAATATAAGATTAACTGTGGGAAATTGATGATCAGGCCTCTGAACTCTATGGTAATCACTGATTCTTCATTTACTTAATCATTCTGTGTTTAAATTTTGTCATTTCTTTCTCTGGAATGCTGCCTCTATTGCCTTCTTTACATGGCCACCAATATTTCTTGGGAAACTTACTTTGAAACTTTCCTTTCATAATTATTTTATATCCTAATTTTTGTTTTAATTTAAAAAATTTTCTATACCCTGACCAAAAGTAACACCATATATATGTAAATCTTGTCTGTATATCTTGATATACTTCTTTCTAAAACAATTCTTTAAAAGTGAACAAAGGGAAGATACAGTTCTTACAGTATTAATATTCTAAAGCTGTCATTCTCAGACTTGAGAGTATATCTGAATCACCTGGAGAGCTTTGTCAAATCACCAATTGCTGGACTTCACCTGTAGACCTGTAGAGTTTGGTTGATGAAGGGAAAGCAGTGATTTTTTTTTTTTTTTTGAGACAGGGTCTTGCTCTCTTACCTAAGCTGGGCTGGAGTTTAGTGGCTTCATCATATGTCACTACAATGTCAAACTCCTAGACTCAAGCAATTTTCCTGCCTCAGCCTCCTGAGTAACTAGACTTACAAGCATGTGCCACCACACCTGCTAATTTTTCTATTTTTTGTAGAGAAAAGGTCTTGCTCTTGCTCAGGCCAATAATTTGCATTTTTAACCAGTTTCCAAGTGATGTTGATGCTGCTGGTTAAGAAATCACACTTTGAATACAACTCTTCTAAAATCCCTAACAGTCACTTGCACATACTGGATGCCCAAGAGATGTTTGCTGATAGCTTCCAAAATTTGTGTGGTTTGGTAAAGTTAAAGCTGAGGCTTTATAATATCACTCATTTTATCTTTTTCTCAATGATAATGTTCTGGAGTTTGGTTTGAACCTCTATTAAAATAATTTTAATCACATGAGACTTGAGAGGGCATGAAGGAAGCAGTTAGGAAGGCAGAGTTGGCAATTAAATCTTTGCTTGCTAAAATATGCAGCTTCAGCTGCTTTACATTTAGAAAATATAAATTCAGAAAATGTAACTGACGCCTCTGAATTAATTCAGAGTTCAAATGACAAGCCATTTTACAGTTGTTTTGAATTGTTACAAACACATAGTCATTATATTTCAGATTATAGAGTGAGTCATCTTCAAGAAAATGAGTGAATGCATTGTATGTCTTTGGACAAATTAGCACTTTTCTAACTGAAAGGAGCATTTGTAGACTCAAAGCAAAGGCTTTTGTTTTGAGTTAAATTTGGAATGCTAAAACTCTTATCTTGGGATTTGTGCATAAGGTTAAAAGTTTGATAGTCAACTAAAAGTCCTGCCTTTACTTTTTTTTTAATAACTCCACTAAACCCTACATTTTGCTTTAGCATTGAAAAATAGGACAAAACCAATCTTTTCCCCCAGGGAAGCTCTGCATTCCAAATACAGGTATCAAAAATTAACTTTAGTACTTAGGAAAACTGTAGCTGCTATAATAAAGAAATTGGCTTTGTAGTACTCTTGTACATTATCAAAGACCAATCATTTAATTAAAAAAAACTAGGAAATTGAGAATTTTCAGGACATTTGAGGTAACTTCAATTAATCTTAGCTGGAACTGAGGTGCTGTTAAGGTAAAAAGAGGTCTTTTTGAGTACGTTGCAGAATAATTTAAGAAAATGAATTTTGGCTGGGCAAGATGGCTCACGCCTATAATCTTGGCACTCTGGGAGGCGAAGGCAGGAGGATTGCTTAAGGTCAAGAGTTCGAGACCAGCCTGAGCAAGAGCAAGACTCCATCTCTACCAAAAATAGAAAAAAATTAGCCTGGTCTGGTTGTGCACGCCTGTACTCCCAACTACTCAGGAGGCTGAGGTAGGAGGATCACTTGAGCCTGAGACTTTGAGGTTGTGGTGAGCTACTACCATGCCACTGCATTCTACCCAAGGTGACAGAGTGAGACTGTCTCAAAAAAAAAAAAAAAAAAAAGTGATTCTTCCAAGGCTTTGGGTTTGAGGAAAAAAAATGAATTTTATGATTTTGGTTTTTATCATATGTTGCCTTTTTTCTAAGTATAAGTGTATTACATGGGGTTTTTTTTCAAAGTCAAATAATATTTAATACAAAAAGGTATCAAGAAGAAAGTAAAAATCATTCTGTACTCTCTACTCTGAGAAAACCATTCTTACCAATTTGGATACGTTTTCTTCCAGTTTTTTTCCCCTTTTTTTTGTATGTACATGAGAGAGAACAAGTGAGCATATTGTTTTATTTTTACAAAAATGGGATAAAAATATAAATACAGTTTTATAACCTTTCTTCACAGTTTGTCATGGATATCTTTTCCATGTCAATAAGTAAACCCTGGTTTTTAATGGCTGCACAGGATATAATTCATAGATTTTTTAAATTTGAGAACTTCATGGAGATAGATTTTTTTTTTAACTCCAGAGACTCCCTCAAGCTCTAATCTATTTTTTTTTTCCTCCAAGACATGTTCTTTAGTTTCTTACTATCACATCTGAAGTCTATTTTAATTTTAGCTATTGATTTTGCTTTGATCTTTTGGCTAGAATTTAATATTTACATACTTTTGAAATCTTTCCCTCTGATAGATTGGGTGAGCTGCCTGTCTAGACTTTGGGTCTTTATAATGGGGCTTCCCTGAGGATAAACATTGCATGCAGGGGCATGATGTAAGACTCTTGGTGAAAAGAAATTAAAGGCAAGGGTGCAGTGTAAGCTAAAGAAGTATTTCCTGATATCATATGATGCTAAGGAGAGAAGCTCTTGTATCAGGCAGTGTTTGTGAACTGCTTATAATTAGGTTAAGTGTTTAAATTAGATACTGAGGGAAGTTTTTAACATTATTCTTTGATAGATGATCTTTGAAAACAGGGTTGGGTTTTTTCAGGAATAAAGCAGAATCAGGAGATGACTTCTCAGACCTACTTCAGTCCTAAGATTGCTGGATCCAGTTCACCTAAAACTTGTAATAGGATTCCAAATTTAGGCAATAAATGTAATTTTTTGAAATAATTATTTCAGTTGCTCTTGTTGCCAAGTTTAAAATCTGGAATATTGTTTTGTTTGGACAATTAGAATGGACTTCAGACCGGGCATGGTGGCTCACACCTGTAATCCTAAGCACTCTGGGAGGCCAAGGCATAAGGATTGCTTAAGGTCAGGAGTTCCAGACCAGCCTGATCAAGAGGCTCTATTAAAAACAGAAAAAATTAGCCAGGTTTGGTGGTACACACCTGTAGTCCCAGCTACTCAGAAGGCTGTGGCTGGAGGATCACTTGAACCCACCAGTTTGAGGTTGCTGTGAGCTAGGCTGATGCCACTGCACTCTAGCCCGAGCAACAGAGTAAGACTGTCTCAAAAAAGAAAAAAAAAAGAATGGACTTCAGTAGTGTCCTTTTCAATGAGAACTTTAGTTGATTAATGAAATGCATTTCAGTTATTGTCTTACTCCAGTCATTTATTCCATGTAAGCTCTGGAGACTGAGGAAACATTGGAAATGCTGTCATTTTCAGTATCAGGGTATTATATACAATCTGCCATTTTAAATGGCATTTCTCTGATTGGCTTGACAGATTATTAAATTTTACTAATCTTCTACCAAACAGAGGAATATAAAATAAACCTCAAACCAGGGTGGGTATTCGATTTTTCTTTGTTTATGGCTCATAGATTTTAATTCTTTAACCTAAAATCTTTTTTTTTTTTTTTTTTTTTTTTTTGAGTCAGAGTCTTACTTCATTGCCCAGGCTAGAGTGAGTGCCGTGGCATCAGCCTAGCTCACAGCAACCTCAATCTCCTGGGCTCAAGCGATCCTTCTGCCTCAGCCTCCCAATTAGCTGGGACTACAGGCATGTGCCACCATGCCTGGCTAATTTTTTGTATATATATATTATTTTAGTTGGTCAATTAATTTCTTTCTATTTTTAATAGAGACGGGGTCTTGCTCAGGCTGGTTTCGAACACCTTACTTTGAGCAATCCACCCGCCTTGGCCTCCCAGAGTGCTAGGATTACAGGCGTGAGCCACCGCACAGGGCCTAAGCTAAAATCTTGAAGCTTAAAAGGAACTTTAAAGCCTCAGGTCTGTCCTCTGGCATTTCAGAATTTTTTCTTTAAAGATTTTATCTTATCCTTCTAATAGGATACAGAAAATCGAATTAATGTCTTGGCTCCAGACCCCCTGATTAAAGCTCTACTTCCTTTACGTAAAAATTTATGAACTACTGTGGGTACTATCTAGTGGCCTATGATCAAATCTCAATAACTGTAAGTGGTATTCTTCCATCTAAGAACCTTAAAATTGAATGAATCTGAAATGTGCCTGTTATTCAAGCCCAAATCAGTGTGAGATAGCTGGGGCCTTTCCCATTAGGTTTGGGATCCTCTTTTATAATTAGATTAAACAAAGGAGAGCCAAACATTTGAAATGCTCTTGATAGTACAAATAAATAAAAATTACTTTTAAAAAGAGACAGCTAATGTTTGCACTGAATATCACTAAAAAGAAACTCTTGCTGCCCACTTCTAACTTGGCCTGATAGCTTACCTTATCAGTAGTATTTATGGAGGATATATTTTTCCTTTTATCAGCTTCGACTTAGCCAATCAGTTGCTACTAGTTGGTGTAGGAGCTGTAGATAAATTGTCAGAAACACAGTTCAGTTGTTCCCATGCCATTTGTATTGAGCCTTGCCAGAAATTCTCAGAGCCTTGACACAGGATGAAAGAGCCTCTAACACATTCAGGGAACTTGGGCCAAGGCAAGTCCAAGTTTAAATATGTAATAATATGTGAGATCTTGTTTATAAGAAATTCTAGTTTACCTGTACCAGGTTTTCTGGTTAATTTAACATGTTGTAGAGTATTTGTACAATCAGAGAATGAGTCAGTACTGCCTCCCAGTCCACCTCATGTGCTTTAACTACTATCCATAGTTCTATGTGCATAATGCTTCTCCCTTGATCCCAGTCCTCTAGAATTTAGTCCACCTAAATGTTAATTCCCTTAGCTTCTCGTAAATGAATTTGGTTTTAAATGCTCTGTTATTTTATGGAACATAAAGTCAACAGTACAGTTCTGTATCTTATGCACTTGGCATCAGAATGGTGAGCATTACATTCTTGTTGTATCAGCTCTTATTAGAGCTTTAATGTAGCCACTACAAGCTTTAATGTAGCCACTTCTATTTGTGCTTCCCTAGCTTTTCCTGGGAGTATCAGAATAGAGACAAAAAGATATGGGAGTCTCACTTCTGCCTTGCTAAATGGGTCATTTGAACTGTGTAACTGTTCCTCTTTTTCTCTTTGCTTGGTTATTTTGGAATAGTGACAGAGTTAAGGGGAAGGAGACTCCTTCTTGGAGACTCCTTCAGCAGCACTGAAAAAAAATCCAAATGGAAATTTCTGTTAAATTTCTGACAAATATCTTGAGCCAGTTGATGAATTGGAATTCTGTTTCTCTTCTAAGATAAGGAACAGGGGTTATTTTATACAGAGGAATTTGCCTCCAGACCCCATTTTCCTGGCTTCAAAGGATCTATCATTTTATTGTTATTATTATTAACAACAAATGAAGAGTAGACTAGAGTGTACACTCCCATGAGGGCAGAGACCCTGTCTCTCTCTCCTACCATTGAATCCTCAGCACTTACATTATGATTATATACGTAATATGTATAGTAAACATTTGAATGAGTGTTGCCTGGTGGATGTTTAATTTTATTTTTAAAGTTTATAAGGTATCTTTTTGAACTTCTTATTAAGAAAATTTCCTAACATGTCAAAATAGGAAATATCCTCACGAACTCATTACTCAGCTTTCATAACCATCAATATTCTGCCCAACTTCTTTCATCTGTCCTCTCCTCTCCTCTTTTTTTTTTTTTTTTGTTGGTACATTTTAAAGTAAAACTCAGACAATCATGTCATTTCACTCTAGATACTTAAGAAAAAGGTACAGTAACCACAATGCCATTATCACACTTAACAGTAAATCCTTAGTTTCATCTAGGACTATGTCCATATTCAAATTTTCTGAAGGTCCTTTATATAAATAAGGCCCTAATACACGAGCAATAAATTAAAACTTTTTGACAAAAAAAAAAAAATGAGAAGCCTCTGAAAAAGCAATCTTCTTTAAGTATCATTAAAACTAAAGAAAATCTTATAGTATATAAATGTGCAGGAATTCAATAGAGCATAGCTAATACTCTCTTTAGATGATGCTGATATAGTTTGTTTCATATTATAATTGTTTGTGGGCATTGTATCTTTGAGACCAGTGCTCACGTTCATATACCTCACATTCCCCTCTTCAGTCTTTAAAACATGCTCTGATAATAAATTATGTTAATAGCAAATATTTATTGAGCATTTATTATATGCCAAGCACTATGCTTTATGTGCATAAATTTTAAGACTCTTAAAATGACCTGGTGTACAGGTATTATATCTCCCTCCAGTTAATTTAGTAACTTACCAAAGGTTTTATTGTTAGTATATGAGCTGGGATTTGAATTTATGTCTCCTGACTACTGGCTCTGCTGCCTTCCTGTGTATGCTTTAACATGCTAAGGAAAAAGGGTTGAATGATCTAAAATTAACCTTCTAAATTTCTTAATTTCTCTGTTGTCTGTTAACCTCCAGGCTGTAAGACTGGAAAGTACTTATCAGAATCGAACACGCTATATGGTAGTGGTTTCAACTAATGGTAGACAAGACACTGAAGAAAGCATCGTCCTAGGAATGGATTTCTCCTCTAATGACAGGTATGGTACTACAAAAAAGGAGCAATGTGAAAACTCTTTTTTAAATAACCTGTCCCTATTGCCTTTTGAGTTATAACAAAAACTTTTTTTTTTGCAGTGCTGCTCTTAAAGTTCAAGGCATAAGATGAGAGAACATAAAAGTATATTAGCCACTCTTTTAGCAGTCTTGAGAAACAAATATGTTTAGTGAATGTGTTTGGTTCTGTGTTCCTAATTTACTACTATTCTAGTTGTGTCTTCCTAATTTACCACTATTCTTTACCTTCCTCTCATCTTTAGATAATAATAATACGAAGCAAATGATTTAAACTTACATCTCCAGAAAAACTGCCTTTTCTTGGCAGTCTACTCTATTTTAAAAACAATAAAATTCCCTTTGGTGATTCTGGGGCCACCTGCCTTTTGTGGTGATTCACCAGTGGTCCTGGGTTCAAAAACATCCCACTTGAGCTCAGTCTCTTATATTTATCCATGGCTTTAAACCTTGCTTTTACCAAATCTTATGCCTCCTTTTTCCTTCTAAGTTAAAAGGGGGGTGGGGGGTGTTAAGAGGGATTTCTTAGACTCAAAGCAGAACCTTTTTAATCTTGCACCTTTGGCTTTAGCTGCAGTTTACAGTCTATGATTAAAGATATCACACATCACACAGAACCTCCCTTTTTGTGTCCTTAAGGTTTGTTGCTTTCCTTTTTTATTTTCCCACTTTTTTTGCAGAAACCTTGGGAAGACTGTGGAATGTGGCTGCTAAGCAGATCTTTACACTCTAGATAATAAGCCTCAGGAAATCCTGCCAGATGTCTCAAAGCATTGACTTCCTGGTTCTGGACTAGAATGGAACTGTGAAGTAGTTAGGGGTGTGACCCAGGCCTGGGGGAATTTAGCCACAAAGAGAGGAGGAGCTTGGGAGTGATTCTAATTGTCCTGATATTGGGGGGAAAAATCACATTGTCAGTAGAAAGTTTCCCAAACTAATGTTATATAGAAGTCAACCTGAAAATGACTTGCAGACTCACAGGGACCACAAGGCCAGAATTGTTCACTTGCATACCACTTGCAGCATTTAATTGTATGCTTTGAATTTATACAGGCTTGTAAACCACATTTAGGAATCTTTCACCTGCATAGTTTTAACTCCTGGTGTTACCTAAGCAGCAGTACGCATTTTCTTTTAAGAGGACCTACCTTGTCTACATTGATTAGGATTTTAGGACCTCTAATTTGGGTTTGGGGTTTATTTTTTGTTTTTGTTTTTTGAGACAAGCTCTTGCTCTGTTTGCTGAGCTAGAGTGCAGTGTTGCACCCCACCAACTCCCCTGGCCCCTCAAGCAGCTGGGACTGAGCCACAAGACTCAGCTAATTTTTCATATTTTTTGTAGGGTCTCACTATGTTGCCCAGGTTGGTCTCAAACTCCTGGCCTCAAGTGATCCTCACACCTCTGCCTCCCAAAGTGCTAGGATTACAGGTGTGAGCCACCATGCCCAGCCTTATTTGGGATTTTATCTCTCTAGGTTTGTACTGTCCAGTATGGTAGCCACTAACCATATGTGGCTATTTAAATAAATTGAAGTTAGATAAAATTAAAATTTCACTTTCGTTGGTCATATGCAGCCACATATCAAGTACTCAGTAGCTATATGTGGCTAATGGCTGCCATATTGGGCAGTACATGTATAGAACATTTCCATTATTGCAAAAGTTGAGTTGGACAGCACTGCTCTAGTTTATATTTCCTTTGTTCGGTTCTCCCTGGCCCCTCCCTTGCAAACCCTATAAAACAGGAACTGGAATTGTATGGAAACTTCAATTGAATCTTCCCCTAGAGACAGAGACAATAACTGCAGATTCTCCTAACCCAGAATGTAAGCAATCATATGTCTAATCTTATCTCTTTTACTTTGTCCTAAACTTTACCAGAAAGAATGCTTGTTAATATGGGTGTCCAGTAATATATCCTCAGTGAACTTCATCTATCTTTTGTAATAGTCCTGCCTGAATCATCTGACAAGTGCCACTAACCAAAGGAAATTTTAGTTTATGGAAGGCAAAGTGGGACATCAAAAGCTAGAAACTAGTTTTCATTCTGTTTGGTAAACTTGATATTATGAAATTCCCATACATCCACTGCTTGAATTGAGCCCCTTGGACAGTAAGAGAAGTGCTGCCCACTTTAGAATACTGGTGCTCAGATAATCTAATATTTCTATCTCAGTTGCTGTTGAAGGAATTTGTATCATTTTGTATCTGAAAATGTTAAATGCTTCAAAACAGTATTAAGCCAAAGTGGAACCCAGATTGTTTATAATAAGTACAAAGTAGTTTTTAAGATATGTTACAGCCAATTCATTTAGCCTATTTACAAGTTCTTCTAGTATTGTGTTATTTTTAATTAGTACATTTTTAAATAAATAATATTACCTTTGTTTCTAAAATGCATTGGATATATTTTGAGTTATAAAATAATACAGCTTTCGTGGTTTCATTTTATTTTTTAATTTCTCTTTGTACCCCCAACACCTTGAAATGTCTAATATATAGTAGGCACTAAATAAATATTTATTGAATGGGTTGAATATTTACTAAAATAAGTAGCTATACTTTAATGGAGAAAAATCTCATGAGACAGGTAAACTGAATAAAAATACTAGGTGTGCCTAATTCAGGCCTCTACTTCCTGTTTTGTGAAAAAGCTACTACTTAATGTAAAAAAAAAAAAAATTCTGATCTTAATACAAGCTGAAAATGTGATGCTGGTTCCTATATATCAGTGTCATTTGTCCAAAGGTTAACTGGCATCCAGTCATAAGCTCATAGATTACACTCTTTTGGAGTACCTGTATCTTCTTCTATAGTTATTTAATTTCTAGATTTGTTAGTAGGCTATCAACCCTTCATATTTATATTCCCAACTTGTACTTGTTGCTAGGAATGTGGATAAGCACTGACTAAATACAAAACAAAAAACTACTCTAAAAATAACCCTACTTCACCATGGGAAGCCATTTTCAAAACAAATTTTTTGTGCACTCACCTCATCTACTCAACAAAACTTGTGATGGAGCTGTCTTACTAGCTCTTGGACTCAGGGAATTAGCTGTGCTTCTGTGTTTGGGTCCAGGATTACAATGTAAATAAGATGTTCCAGTCTTGATTTGAATCTCCTGAACTCTGAAATCACTAGGGAGGGGATTGAGTAGCCCAGGCCAGCAAGTATAGTGGAAAGCCCAACTAAGGGCTGGCCGCCTTTAGCCCTGCAGTGACTCCATCAGTTAAAGCTTAGTATTCCTCATGTTGTTTCCAAAGCATTTGCATAGTGCTTCTCTAGTCCCCAAAATCACTGTCAGAGGTATTAGAGTACCCACTACAGATTCATATTCAACATTTGTTTTATAGGACAATGCATTCACATAGATTGTTTTACTTTAAATATTTTAAGTCTTAGGCCGGACACGGTGGCTCATGCCTGTAATCCTAGCACTCTGGGAGGCCGAGGGGTGGATCGCTCAAGGTCAGGAGTTCGAAACCAGCCTGAGGAAGAGTGAGACCTCATCTCTACTAAAAATAGAAAGAAATTAATTGGCCACCTAAAAATACATCAAAAAAATTAGCCGGGCATGGTGGCACATGCTTGTAGTCCCAGCTACTCGGGAGGCTGAGGCAGGAGGATTGCTTGAGCCCAGGAGTTGGAGGTTGCTGTGAGCTAGGCTGACGCCATGGCACTGTAGCCAGGGCAACACAGTGAGACTCTGTCTCAAAAAAAAATAATAATAAATAAATATTTTAAGTCTTTATAATAACCCTGTGAGGATAGGTTTTATTATCTATATTGTAAGATGAAGAAATGCAGGAAGGGAGAGGTTAAATAACTTGTCAAAAGAAGTTGTAATACTGAAAGAGATCAAACCCAGCCAGATCTTTTGACATAGTCGATGCTCAATAATGGTAATTACTGTTATATTTTGGGCACTGTTATATACTTTTTTTGTGTTACGTAACTTAATCTTTAAAACAATTCACCAAAGAAATTTTTTTCATCTTTTTTCTATATTTATTTATTTTTCTTTTTTTCCATGTTTTCTGGACTCTAACCATCAAAGAAGATATTTTATCCCAGTTTTTACAGATGGAGAAACTAGGGTACAAAGCAATTAAATAATTTGCCTAAGATCCTACAATTAATGCCAGAACCCAGGTTCCAGAACCCATCTGACTCCAGAGCTCATGTTCTTAACCACACTGCACTGTTCCACCTCCCATGTGTAAGGTTCTTTCCATAGCACCATGCTGCCTTTCTAGATACATTGGCATGGAGAGAGTGTAGGAGCCTTTGGGAGACTGGCAAGAGGGTTTTTAAAAAACAGGCAGCCTTAAGGAGAGAAAGGGGCAGTGATCTGAGGTAGATTACAGTTGTTCATAGAAATATTGTATAGAGCACATGATCTATCAGGAGTCTGTGGCTTCCCACACCAACCTGTTCTGTTAACTCAAAGCCAATTTCCTTCCTGGGCTAGTGTGTGATTGAAATGATATTTTAGTACTAAGGCTACCCTTTTTTGTTATTGTTGATATTCCTATTAACTCTACATTTCAGCAATGCTAGTTCAGTGCACAGTAACCAAGGACTGTTTTATTTATTTAGGTTGTGTTGTGTCTATTTTGTCGCTCTGATTTGATCACAGCTGCTAACAATTACTTCTTTACATTTTTTTATTCCCTTTCCCTTTTAGACTATTGAGTGTGTTCTAGTAATTAATAAATCTTTGTAAACCTGAGAATTAGAATTGAGCAAATCACACATTCCAAGCTCTTCAGCAACCAGCAGTAGTTCTTGGCATTAGAATTAATTCTTGGAGTTGAATTGGGTGCTGTATCCTGGGCTGAGACCTGCCAAATGCAAGTCAGCAGCAATCGCCTGGAGTTTTTAGATGGTGGCCGTTTGTGAGATGACAACCAAGGTGGCAATTTAGGAAGCTCAGTCAATAAGTTTTTTCTTTCTTTTTTTTTTTTTTAATCTCACTTTTTCCAGATTTTTTTATTTAGTAGAGATGCAAAGTAGTAGCTCACAGGCTTTTTATATAATCACATTCCTGAGATTGATGATATCCATCACCTCGTCAGTGCACCTTCTCCAGACTAAACAGATTTTTAAGAATATTGTTCACTCTTGTTCACTCTTGTCCTATGGCCCTTCATCGCCCTTTCCATTGGGCCAATTCCTTTAATTTTTCATTTCCCTTGAAATTCCCTTGAAATGACGTTATGGTCATTTACAATTTCATGACCAAAACCAGTTCCTGGTTCAATAGTCCATGATCTTTCCAGGCTTTGAGGTATACACCACTTCTTTCATGAGCCAGTATGGCCAGAAAGGGGATGCTTTCTATCATAGAACATACCCACCTTCTAGAACCTGTTCAAGAAGGCCAGACCCTAAGATGCCATATAGTTGAAGTTCTGGCTAAGTCTGGGGCTTTCTTCACACTTGGCCGTTAGAGCTCTGGGTTTAGGAAAAATTGGGCATGATAAAAGAAGACAGTATGAGACAGAGATCCCCTGGGGGTCCTTTGGGACCTCGATGAACTTGTCATACTAGAGCATAATTTTGTCTAATGTTCAGGCCTAGCTTCACTGAGGGACAGTTAGGGGATTAGGGCCTCAAGGCAAGACTCCCAGCTGCCTTTTTTACCCTCCTGTTTTCCTGGCAACCCCACTACTTCCTTCAGAAGTTTCTGTACAGAAAGCTGCTGGGCCTGTTAGCTGAGCTCCAGAGCATTAACAACACATTCAGGTACCAAATCCAGTGCATCCAGGGATTGTTTGCCATGATGCCCCTGCTCCAGGAGATCTGTAGCTGAGGCTTAGGCTCGCCCCCTTCCCCAGCTCACCTGACACACACTGGACCAGAAAGAGAAAACTGCTGGGACCAGAGATTGGGCCCAGTAGAAAGGGAGCCCAGTGGTTGCGATGAAAGACTAAAGCAATTACTGCCTCTTCTTACAGTCTTGGGGATAGCAGGGGGTGACCATGGGAATAAGGTTGTTTTCTGGAATCACAGAAGATGCAGAAGGAGGGAGCCTCAGAGCTAAGAGGTAAAGAAGCTCCTTCTGGGAATGGGTGGACCCTGCTCTCGGAGGCCAGAGATTTAGCCCTTCAGCTCTACTTTCCCAGCCTTGGGAGGCTCTGGGATGGAAAACAAGGTGATAAACTAACAATCCCATGCAGGATTTGTTTGTTTGTTTGAGACAGAGTCCCCGCTTTGTCGCCCAGGCTAGAGTGAGTACCATCGCATCAGCCTAGCTCACAGCAACCTCAAACTCCTAGGCTCAAGCAATCCTACTGCCTCAGCCTCCCAAGTAGCTGGGACTATAGCCATGCGCCACCATGCCCGGCTAATTTTTTTTTTTCTATATATATTAGTTGGCCAATTAGTTTCTTTCTATTTATAGTAGAGACGGGGTCTTGCTCTTGCTCAGGCTGGTTTCGAACTCCTGACCTCAAGCAATCTTCCCGCCTCAGCCTCCCGAAGTGCTAGGATTACAGGCGTGAGCCACCGCGCCCGGCCCCCATGCAGAATTAAAGGTAAATCAAGAAAGAAGTGGGGCAAAAGAGAAATTCAGCTAAACCTACTCTTTAATCCTCTTCCCTTAGTCCAGAGCCACAGAGCATGGGGAAGATGATAGTGGAACTAGTAGTAGAGTTTGGAGCCTCAAACTATTGCCTCATCAGCTGTCCCTGTGGCAGTTCCAGTTCTGAAGAAGGCATGGTCCTGTCCCCCTCTCTGCTCCTGGGACCTAGAGGTCACCCAGCAAGGTGGGCTCTGGAGAATGGCCTAGTCTCTGACCCTAGGGCACCTGGCTCAGGTTCCAGGTGCTGTGGGGACTGGCTCTGGGACAACCTCAGCCCACAGTGATGCTGAAGCCATAGTGAAATCTGTTGTGCCAGTGATTAAGGAAGGCTCCAAGAGTGAGGGTGACAGGCAGGGGGGTCATCTTCTTCTCCAGCATAGCACCTACACACCAGTTACTATCCACTAAGCCTCTAAACACCATGTTGGCCTGGAGCAAAGTCAGGTGGTAACCAAGGTCAGCCTGGGAAAGGATGCTGTTACTCCCTCTACCCACCACGAGTCCCCCTCCCCATCATCCAGCTTCCCAATTCTAGAAACTTTCACATAGTGTCCAACACTAGACCTTGTCAGACCATTGTGCTGCCCTTTCTCTTTGGCACACCCTGGTCATCTTCATGGGGGCAGCAATCTTGAGTCATCAATAAGTTTTCTTTGATAAATATATAAGGAACTGACTAACCATCTCTTTAAAGCAGCTCTTGGGGACATGCATAGGATTAATATTAATAAGATGGAAAATTTTCCCACTTTAACATTTATGTTATGCTTGTAATCCTAGCACTCTGGGAGGCTGAGGCAGGGAAGATTGCTTGAGGTCAGGAGTTCGAAACCAGCCTGAGCAAGAGCAAGACCCCGTCTCTACTATAAATAGAAAGAAATTAATTGGCCAACTAATATATATAAAAAAAAATTAGCCGGGCATGGTGGCGCATGGCTATAGTCCCAGCTACTTGGGAGGCTGAGGCAGTAGGATTGCTTGAGCCCAGGAGTTTGAGGTGTGAGCTAGGCTGGTGCCACGGCATTCACTCTAGCCTAGGCAGCAAAGCGAGACTCTGTCTCAAAAAAAAAAAATTAAAAATAAAAAAAAATAATAAAAACTTTTTTTTTTTTTTTTTTTTTTAGA